>SNQJ01S0226447.1:0-14609 GCA_010110895.2 Picea sitchensis | reverse complement strand
CAGTGGATAGTTGAACCAAACTTGACTTTTCAAGCTTACTTTTCTCCAAATGAAAACTTTCCACTATTTAAGGATCATTGTAACAATGGCTTGCTCTTGAATCAATTAAAATAGAAACATGATGATTAATTATCTTACCTTCCACCTCAATCATATGGGATTGATGCTCTGCTTATTGATCTTCTAAGGTTTCATATATTCTTGGAATAATTTTGCCCTGTCTTCTACTATTGTAGCCTCTTGGATGTTGTGCATGGTATTCATTTTATCTTCTCTATGAGGTCAATCCTTGTACATGTGATCTTCTTTGCATCCCCCAACATTTGATTGGTGGTTTTCCCCTCTTTCTCAAGGAGTCTTCTCTATTGGATTCATCCTTAGAGAATTGATCTTCTTGATTTTTATTAGGGTTGTTTCTGTTGAAAGAAGGTTTGAATCCCTTCCTTCTCTGATCATATTTCTCCTTCTTCTTATCCTTCCAAGATTTTTGAATGGATCCTCTTCCCTTGCCTTGCTCATACAAGTACTTAGTCTTCCTAATGGTTTCAGTCAAAGTCTTGGGCTCATCATATTGAATCTTCTCTTTATAAAATGATGGTAGTCCACTCAAAAACCTATGTATCTTCACCTTCTCATCCTTGATAAACCCCACATACTTCAACAATCCCAATAAATTATTTTCATATTCTCTCGTGGTCATGTTGCCCAATTCGAGTTCAAAGAACTCTTACATCTTCTTGTCATAAAAGTGCTATGTAAGGTACTCCTTTTGAAAATATCTCTTGAACTACTTCTAGGTAATCTTACTCTTATTGATGTGCTCAACTTGTCTCAACTGATCCCACCACATAATAATTTTTCCATGCAAATGGTATGTGGCAATTATGACCTTCGGGTTAGATGAGTAGTTGCACAATTGAAAATACTTCCTAATTCCAAGTAATCATGCTTCAACATCATCTTCCCTTTCTCTTTCACCATCAAAGGATGGTGGCTTAAGCTTCCTCAACTCTCCCTACAAACTGTCCAATTCATGTCTTCTTATTTGGTGCCTAACAAGAGACACTTCTAGACTGCTTATGGAGTCTTTAGATGCACCACATTTTCTTGATGAGTAAGGAGGTGTGTGATGTCTATGAGTTCCACTAGCACTTCTTGAATGACCAGTTCTTCTATAGTTATCTCTTATTTCATGATGTCTACCTTCCTCCTCTTGTCTTGAGTATGATCCATTCCTTGCTTGTCTCTGCAAATGATTTAGGCTTTGCATCATTTGAGTATTTATTTGAGTTTGTTCTCTCATATTCTTCTTATTGTCTACTTTGTAACTTTGCACTTCTATTCTCAAGCTTCTCACAGTCTATATTAATGTTTATGGCTCCCCTTTGCTCATGTGCCCATTTGATTCTGTCTCTACATTACTAACAATGATATTTTGACCTTTGGCTTATCTCTCACCACTGAAGGCTCCCTCTCCTTCATCCATGTCCCAAATATGCCTTCTTATCTTGATCTGATATGTTTATATCCCTAATTTTGCAAAATGTGTAAGCAACCATTTTTGTTAGAATTATACATATTATAAAAAAATTGTCAATTTATGCTACAAGTGCTTCTTCTTCTCAATTTATGAAGAATTATCCAAATTCTAATAATCCCAAGTTATTATCCTTTGTATGAACTTTCCAATGACTATTTGTATGGCCCAATCCAATATTTGAGTTGAAAGTTATGGCTTCTTGAAAAAATTGTTTTCACCCCATTTGTGCACATCCTCCACTGGTGCAATTTTACTGGAATGCCAACTTCTATTAACTATAAAAGAAAATCCATAAAGAACCAAGAAAAAAATTGTACCGGGAACTGATAATACTCATAATTATGAACACAAAACAACCTTTATATTCTCCATATGTTGCTTCAATAACATTCTACAACAATATGGAATCTACAACTTTGTCATTTTTACAATTTTCTTCCAAACTTATAATTTTTGGAAAAACTGGCTATCTCTCAATTTGTGCACTTCTTGAAAGGATTTAGCAAACCAAAGTTGTGTATCTTGATGATTATGAAAAATGTTGAGAGAATAAATTTTTCCATTTTTGTGATGAAATAATGTAACTGTGAAGAGCATTCTTATTATTATTGGATTAAATCCCCATTGCAGATTAATCATGTCATTATTATTATGATTGTTATTGGATTAATCCCCATTGTGGATTAATCATGTCGGTAATTGTATAAGGACCAAATCCCCTTTTGCAGATTGGTCATCATACAATTACAAAGGGCAGAATAAGAAGTTGGCCCCAGCAGTTATCATGGAAGACCCAGAATTAATTAAAGGTGGGTTTACCCACCCAGAGTGAGAGGTCGGCCCTGCCAGTTGTGACCTTTCACACGTGCCAGTCTTGTATAAATAAGAGGCTAGAAACGTGAAGAGCACCTACATATTGGATTAATCCCCATTTTGCATTAATCATGTCATTATTATTATGATTAGATTGGCTGATTAATCCCCATCGTGGATTTCGAATCATGTCGGTAATTGTATAAGGACCAAATCCTTTTGCGTATTGGTCATCATACAATTACAAAGGGCAGAATGTAAGAAGTTGGTCTCAGCTTATCATGGAAGACCCAGACTAATTAAAGGTGGGTTTACCGCACCCAGAGTGAGAGGTCATTCCTGCCAGTTGTGACCTTCTACACGTACAGGGCCTTGTATAAATAAGAGGCTAGTGCCTCACCAACACACACAACTCAATTTGCTCATTATCTTAAGGAGGTGTTTGAATTACCATTGAGAGAGGAGAGAAGAAGAGTGGCGCATCTCCTTAGGGAGGACCATCCGTATTGGTTCGAGTTATCTCTTGAACATTGTATAAGCTATTTACAGATTAAGGGAAGTTTTGTCATTTCTTCCCTGAGGGTTTCCGGATAAATGTTGTGGTCTCTTGTGAATGCGGTATTTCTCAAGCATCTTGTTCCCTTTATTATGCTCTATCTATTAAATGCAAAGAACTATAATAATGGTATAACATTAACATGGGTTCAGAGCCAAACTGAAGGAAGAACAATTTGCAAGAAGAAAAACGGCCAATCGCGAATTATACCCAAAAATTAGGTTTGCAAAGTGAATACTTTCAAAGCCCTAATCCACCTAGAAAGTTGTGCCTCCACCAAGGATCATTTTTGAATTAGAGCGCGAACTTTTCAAGCGTTATTGATCTCCCGGAAAGTAAAACCCCAGTTTCACAAAGTACTAGAAAACCGAAAACCAGAGTACCCGGCACTGGCACTAGGAGTACCGTATACCCGTGAACCGGAAAATGTTCGTAAACTGCATCAGATTTGAAGGTAAAAGTTGGATTTTCAAAATTCGACCGCATCTAACTCATTTCAACGATCTATCCCCGGATCACTTCAAAATTGGTTTGAAAAAATAGGTTTCCCATAAAACCCTATGGCGGTAAGCCGCAGCTTTTGCAGCCAAAAACGTAGGAACCGCTTGCAATCACCTTTGAAGTTTCCTTCTTTGGTGTAATGATTACCACGCTACCAGATGTGGGAGCTTTCACTACCGCGAAATTCTATCCGAGGTAAGGTACCTCACATATTATTAATGGTTGTCCCTAAAGAGTTTTAGGAGAAGGGATTTTTTTTTCCATAGATCCAGAAGGATTTTAAGATCCAACACATTTAGAGGAATGATGTTCCATGTGTGATTATTATTCTAATATGCAGTCTATTTGTTAAGGAAATTATCTTGATCGTTGTTGCATGTTGAAGCTATGATCAAATCATTAGAAGGATTAAGTTTATCATAGAGTTTATCCTTCTAAACCTAACCTTTGTCAAGATAACATATTGTCTTACAGAGGACAGGTTGAAGAAAAAAAACTTGTCATCTTGAGTAAAGGAAACTTGAAAGAAAAACAACACACTAATTCTTGAGGACAAGGCTCCAGTTTGATTAATCAAGATTCAAAGGTACTACACATTGCTTACCGACTTGAAGAGATAGTAATCATCAGCATTATAATTTGATAACATGTGAGAATTACTTTTCTTAACACCTCCTTATAGGAGAAACCCTATGTGCTATTAGTTTCAGATTGCTATGAAGAATGTTTGGTCACAACATTAAGAGAGTGTCGACCTCATTTCATATTTTATTTCTTACCTTTAATCTATGATAACGAGGGTAATAAGTCGAAAGGAGCTACCGTGATGTGATTGTTTGGTGCTATTGTTTCTATATTATCAAGAAGGATATTATTCTTGTTTCTTTGTTGACTCTGTTCTGTGGTCACATTGAGAAGCTTATAGCGCATAGTTGTAGAAGTTGCAACGCTAAGCTAAAGAAGAAATCATAAATGAAGCAATCATCGAAAGAAGAAGGTGGGTGACTCTAAGCTTCCATGACCTAATAACTATTGAAGAATCCAAGGACCCTGTAAAGATGTCGGCAAACCGGTGCTACCATACATTTGCAAAGTTGTCACAGGTTTACCGTAACTCAAAGGTGACCATGAAGGCGATGGCGTACGCCGTGCAATAAATGGAAGAACGCCAAGAAACCTTATCAAGAGGGTCAACAAGGCGTATGAGTCCTAGAACTCATTCATTCGCATTATGTAATTCAATGCCAATTAATCCTCCGCATAATGTGGTATGTATACTCATGTAATCATTCATTACCATTCCTCGTGAAAAGAGACCCTCGATATATACGAAGTATTCAACAAGATAAAGGAATTCAAAACCTTGATAAGAGAACCCTATGTAAGGAAGATTAAGATATCAGGTCAGATAATGGAGGAATATACCTCAAGAGCCTGAACTTCTCAAGAAAGATGTTGGATCAAGATCCCCAAATTTAAAACGGCAGTCAATCCAAGAATTGTAATCCATATTAAAGTCGAAGATCAAGATCTCCCATGTGCTTATGGGCGTAAGCAACGCATAATAACTGCTGCGTGAACCGATTGTTCCATATCAATGCACTTTGGGATCAAGATACCGCGATGTTCACCGAAGAGTTAGAGGTAAAGCCATCTCAAAATATTTGTATGTCCAATATTTATCCATATATAATTTAAAGAGAAAATAAATGTTAAACCCTTCATGAAAGAAGGGAATACTTGTGGGTCTCCAAATTTCTGCATCTACATACCGTGGTATAACTGGCCACATTTTCGAGATCGAGGGACATTAGACCGCTGATCAAGAAGATGTCCAAAATTTGAAGAAGTATATATGAAGAGGAACCTCAGAACTTGTGGATTTAATCAATGAGGAGATTCCCTGAAATCCGCTGAGGGAAGGCAGTAAATTCCTCGACATGGAACTCTCGCATATAAGACCATGATATTGTAGAAGTTCAAGAACCTCCTCAAATGACCTCCCATAAAAGAAAAGTATGTTTGGGTGCAAGAGAGCTTATTCAATATGAGATGGGCATGTTGTTCCGCATAACCTCACAGACAAAGTAGGAAAAGACCAAAGCCATTCCAGCTACACGACTTCTTGATAAGAATGATCCCGTGATGAAGAACCTAATCACAGCTTCAACGAGAAGAAGGAATGGGCCGATGCCACGACAGAGGAATACCAATCAAGTATGCGAACAGTTCCCGTGATCAAGAATAAAGATGGGGTATCCCACAGATGCATATTCTCTTCAAAATAAAACATATTGATGCAGCTACGAGAAGTATAAAGCAAGATTTGTCGCCATGGCTTTTTTTCCCGCATAGGCATTGACCGCTTAAGAGACATTCCCGTACGTGATACACTCGGACGTAATCCATTATAGCTCTTTGGTCGCCAAGATGAAATGGAAGGCACCCGCTGATGCGAAGATAACTTTCCCGAATGGTGTTATTGAAGAGGGAAGTGTATATAGAGCAACCCCTGGATTTGAGGTTGAAAGATGTGAAGTTCCTGTCCGGCCGATTGAAGCAAAACCTTATACAGATTGAAGCAAGCTTCCAGCCCTTGTTATGGCCGTATAGACAGCTTCTCGACGAGCTTGGCTTTACTTCAAGTAGACTCAAATCTTTACTTCAAATTATGGATAATGAACCAAGAATACTATTATCAGATGGGATGACTTATTCTTAACTGAGAAGAAAAGTTCATCACCGAATGTAAAACGTAGACCTGTCGCGTAATTTGAAATGAAAGACCCCGGTCTAATGCATTACTTCTTGGGCCTTGAGGTATGCTAGAGTCCAGAGAGAATCTTCCAACCAAGGGAAGTACACCTGGCCAAAATCTTAAAGATCATGAATGCAGTCCGCGAATACTCCCATGTAGCCGTCAAGTCGTCGATACTTCGCCAGATTTGATAGATACACCGCATGCATGCATTATTGGATCGCTGATGTACCGACGAACACCTCGCACTGCATATCTATTTTGGCAAAGGAAATCTTGGAGTCGGCCGGGTGGTATCTATAATGTGTTCACCTATTTGTTGCAAAACATGCGATGAGGTGCCTTAAAGGTACAATGGATTATGTCCTATGAATGGAGATCATGACTTCACATTGGAGTGGATATACCGATGCATTGTGGCGTGAAGTGCTAGTCGGCTTAAAAATCACTTCCCTGATGTTGCTCAATTTGGGACGCTATATCCCATGGGTGGTAGAGTAGGAATCAATCTAGTTTTTCTCTCAGCACAGTGGAAGCAGTACATTGCCGCATGTTCTCGAAGGCGTGGGTTTTGGTATGGCTTAAAAAGTTGCTGACATGCCTATTTGATTTGAGATGAGCAACCACATTCTATGTGACAATCAATCACTGCGATTAAAATGATGGGGAGAATCCGTTCCGTTCCACAGTCAAGCAATATAGAGATCCCATATCATTTCATCCTCGAACATGGCAATGAGGAGTCTTTGAAGCTCCAAATAATATGTTAGCATGTATGAACAAGTTGCTAATGTGTTGACTAAGCCTCTCTCTAGTGTAAAGTTTGAACACTTTCGCATGCTTCTATAGTCCGAAAGGACCTCCCCAAAGGGGTATATTTATTCCTTTGCTTTACAATTTCACCATGACGTAGCATGAGTCATGCTTCGAATTCCTCACTGCTAGACGAAGCATGATGCCGCGGTGATCCTTGTTTTTCCCGACCTCACCGCGATCGCAGAAGCAAGATTGAGTCATGCTTCTCAATTTTCACCACGGTAGATCGAAGTAAGATGAGTCATGCTCGACCTCACCGTTAGACGTAGTAAGATGAGTCATGCTCGACTTCACCGTTAGACGAAGTTAATGACGCTTGTGCGGGATTCCTGCTTCCGACCTCGCTTGTTAGACGAAGCAAGATGAGTTATGCTTCAATTCCAGCTGTTAGGACGAAGCATAATCGCTACAATAGTTAGGATTCCTTGCTTATGACCTAGTTGTTAGATCCTAGTTAGCTGATTCCCCGCTCAATTCCTAGTTGTTAGACGTATAGTGAGATGTTGATGTGTTCCTGTTTCACCTCGCTTTAGACGTAGCAAGATGAGTCATGCTGCTTCCACCTAGTTGTTAGACGAAAGCATGATGTTGCGGATTCCTCGCCTCGACCTCCATACGGGACGTGAAATACGATACAGATTCCTCGCCTAACGCAGTTGTTAGGGATGTAAAGCGAGATGATGAATGCCTGGGTCAATCTACTTTGTTAGATCGAAGAAAGGTGTGACCTATTAATCGGAAGCTACCAACTTAACCGGCCGGTGGCTGGTTGTAGTACCGCGGATGTGCTAGCCTAGTACCGTGATGAGGTATCATTTTTACAAATACATATTTGATGTATCGAGCGATGATAGCATCTTTCAAGAATGATGATGCTGCGATGAAGAAAACTTCTTCGGCGACTCGTAAAATGCTAGCCAATGTTCTGCAAGATGATATTGATGATACCGTCCTCCATGCCATATCGACATGATGCACTCCTCACCGGATGTCATGAAGAATACTCTTCTTGTTAAGGGGAGGTTGAAATAATGTAAATCAAGGGTATTCTTTATTATTATTGGATTAAATCCTTACTATGGATTAATCATGTCATTATTATTATTATTATATTGGATTAATCCCCATTGTGGATTGACTTTCATGCTCCAGAATTGTATATACCAAATCCCTTGCTGATTAGTCATCGACAATTACAAAGGCGTAATAAGAAGTTATTCCCAATGAAGTATCAATATGGAAAACCCAAAAATTAATTGTGTGGCTTTACGCACTCCGAAAGAGAGGTCGGCCTCAAGTAGTCGGTGGATCTTCACGCCAACAGATAAATAAGTATAGGTTAGCACCTCACTTCAAACACACAACCTTCACTTGCTCATTATTTTATGAGGCAAGTCGCAATTACCGCTTGGAGAGAGAGAAGAAGAGTGGTGCACTTTGGGGAGAACTATCAGATTATACTTTGAGCTATCTCTTGAACATTGTAGCGTTACTTGGTGATATAAAAGCTCGCCGGTTTTCTCTCCTAGAGGGTTTCCCAAGCAGATAACAGCCAGGTCTCTTTGAATGCGTATTTATCGCTGATCTTGTGGTTATTATGCCTTATCTTTATGAAATTAAAGAACTATAATAATGTCATAGACATTAACACACTTTTCATTCTCTAGTGTAAAACCCAAAAACTCCCAAAAAGCGGCCTGTAATAGTGGATTTTGCCTATTTCAACATTCTCCAAACTCGTTAGATTTTATTCAATTCCTTCATGATTTTTTTCCATGTCCGCTTCCTGACTCTCTCAAGAATTTCCCTGATCTCGATTTATGTCACCGATCCGGACACGAATTGAAAACCACTATTTTGGTACTTTGACAAATCCAAGCAAAATGGCCATGGCCCTCCGGGTAATACTTTTGTAGATATGCTCTATGTGGAAAAAACCTAGAAGTTTCCATCTCAATCTAACTTAATATCCTCCAGTTATGGCCAAAATAATAAAATGGTCTATAGTTTCTTTTAAAACTAATGATAATTTTGCCTACATGAAATTCGCTAGATGTGGTTGATGTGGCACCTCAATTCCACATGGCACCTATAGGGGATGCCATGTCACCCTCTCCAACCACATGGTCTACCCTATCATCCTCTTACCTTTCAATGATAAATGTAGCAAAACATATTACATTATGGGACCCCACCTGCATCGGAGCGCCACATGACACCATCGCAGCGGCCCATGTCACCACGGTCCCATCTACCGGCCAACATCCACCTAGTGCTCCTTACATAGGTCGCGGCGATGGTCACTCCCATCCCGACCTTTACCTCTAGTGCGAAATTTTTCCCCACCCTAGATCTAGTGGCATAGATTGGGGCAATCAATGATCCACATCAATTTCACATCGCCAAAGTGATCGAGGGTTAACGACCCTTCGTGATGTGATGGCAGTTTTGGACCATGCTATGTGGCATGTTCTGATAGGTTTCTCATCCCCAAGTTCCATTTCAAAGCCTCTCCCTCCACAATGTGAAACCACTTACCAATACTACTCGTGGTATCAATCGTCGCTCCATCGATAGACCAGCCACGGTGGCCCACCACCCGTCCATCGGGGCATGTCACCCTGCCACCATGGCCTGCCACAATGTTATTGATCTTCCATTGTGGAATTTCCACCATGGTAGTCCACATCATCAATGCCACACCACCTAACATATAGCCCCACCACTCAACAAGCCATGTAATAAAATTCCCAAATTCTCCCAAAATTTACAATTTTTCGAATTTTTCCAGATTTCTCAAAAATGCATAATTTCAAGAAATATCTTTTCCTACTGGCCTAAAAACTTTTGCTCGGCCCCTCGCATAATATAAACCTCAGAATTGGCCCATACCAAGTAATCCATAACGCTTAAGGATACCAATCAGAATGTACCTTAACCACCGCCAGACTAGGCTATGCTACCTCAAATCGCAGACTTCAAGAACTAATTTTGAGTTCTAATAACAATTAATTAAAGAAGGCATGGAAGAAATGCAATAACCGCACATGCAATAATCAAGATTCATGTTAGACTTAAAATAATGCTTAATCATGCCATGCACAACAATAACCAACAAGCGCATACATTTAAAATACACATCTCATAGATATTAATTAATACACAGCAGAAATAAGCATACAAGCAGAGAAACACATGACACAAAGATCACTTATCTTTAATAAACCAATCACCAACTCCGGTTGCGTATAAAGGATGTTCCAATCTAACCTTAGGGATACCATTGTCCCAAGTCTCACAACATGTCACCCTCGAAGCTAGGGAGAAGGAAAATGGATCGAGACGAACACCCAGGATGGAAAGGAAAGGAGGACGGACCGGATGGAAACGGAGCCGGCCGGAAAGGATGGAGGACACGAGGAAAGGACAGGACGGAAGATGGAAAGTGAAGGAATGGAATGGAATGGAAGGGAAGGGATGGAAAGGAATGGAATGGAATGGACAGGAAATGGAAGGAAGGAAGAATGGACGGAGGAATGGAGGATGGATGAAAGGAAATGGAATGGATGGAATGGAGGGAATGGAAGGAAGGAATGGAGGAAGGAGACATGGATGGAGGACGGAGGACGGAGGAATGGAGGATGGAGGATGGAAGGAGGAAGGAAGGAAAGGAGTGGAATGGACGGAATGGAGGAATGGAATGAGGATGGAATGAATGGAGGAAGGAATGGACGGAAGGAGGAATGGATGGAAATGGACAATGGAGCCGAATGGATGGAGGAGCTGGACGGACCGGAGCGGACGGACCGGACAGGATGGACACCGGAAGGAGCCACATGATGGATGGATGGAAAGGAAGGAATGGATGGAATGGAGGAATGGATGGATGGACGGAAGGAAGGATGGAATGGAATGGAAGGAAGGAAATGGAGGAATGGTAAGGATGGAAGGATGGATGGAAGGAAGGAGCGGAATGGATGGAATGGAAGGAATGGGGGAAATGGTTCCCTCCCCTATGACAAATCCTTTCATTTCTAATGGGCTTGCATTTGTTTCTCCTCCTCCTTTTTTCCTCTAAAGGGATCCTCCTAGAGGTTCCTTTTCTCCGCTGTAGTCTCTCGGTGACCCTACCCCACCTTTTTCCCTCTCTCAACCTCCTCACCTCTCCTTCCCGCCCATGTCACCTTTCCGCCTCTCTCGGCCTCCCTTTTCCCTCCCATGGAACCCATCTCACCCATCGCTACTTCCACAAGCCGCATTTTCCACCCTCTACCCTCCCCCTTAACCTTCCTGATATGTTGGAGGTGGGCATAGGGAGATTCTCTCCTAAGAAAAAGATGCCCTCTAGAGACAGAAAATACCTTCTCACCCATGCTCAATCCCAAGCAACCACTGGAATAAAATCTGGAAAACAAAGAATAGTCATTGGGGACCTTAGAGAAAACGCCCTTGGTAGGGTTCCCAAATGATTTTTCTATCACATAACTATCACGGGCTGGCTAATCTCGCTAGAAAATTATCCATCAAAAGACCGACCAACATTCACTCTCCCCATACCTCTCTCTTCCAAGAACCATGACAGTTGGATCAAAAATTGAAAACTTTATTTCAACTTCCCTCATAGGATGGGATTTTCTATCCCTAGACCCTCAGGGAAGATCTAGAGGAATCATCACAGGTTGGAAAAGACCCACCCTCAAACTCATAAACTCTTTGCCCCTCCCCATTCCTTTCACCATTTTTCTCTAATGAACTCTTAACCCTTTGATTTCTATGTAAAGCGGATCGCCTATGGGCCATACTCTGCATCGTAAGAACTTTGGCGTAATTTCTCTACTCTATTCCCTCCTCATAATTCCACTCATACCAGGTTAATCTTAAATTTTACTCTCTGATCGGTGGAAATTTGGGGTCCCTTGGTCTGTATGACTCGCTTCAGATTACTTCATCCATGGCAAATTGGGATGAAGTAGGATTACTAAGTAAATTCACCCGGAAATATAGTCCCACCTCGAGAGGAATATTGATCAAAATCCACCTCCGTGGGGAAAAATTTTGCTCAATTTTCATGTTTCGCATTGAAACGAAAAATGCTGCCATTGCGTCCGGGCTCCTGTTTTCCATTCGGCGGTATATTTATTTTCGTAAACAGAGTCCGTATGAAGAAGAAATCGCATTCTGTTTCTCCTAAGTCAAACACTGTAATTTGGGTGCTGGACCGTGACCAGTCCAGGCAGTCCGTACGGGCCAATGAAGGCACCTTTCGCTGGACATGGTAGAGGGATGACATGATGTACATCATTTGTTGTTCGTTGGCACATCTTTATTGGTTGATTGTTGTCCAATAGGAGATTAACACGTGTCACTGTATCAATGGTCAATTGGATTGGTTGTATTTGTGTAAAAGGTATCGGGAGTCCGCGGGCTCGGACCCGACCCCCATGGTGTGTGTGTAAAGCTTTAACACATACCCGCTGGCCAATACTCCAGCCTTTAATCCTTGTTAAATATCCTTCAAATGTTTATTTAAGTTTAAATTTGGGTTGAAACAAATGGGGCCAAGCCCCGACCCGTGGACACAATATATATTCATACGACCATATGACCGGAGGTAAACCATAGCGCCTCCTTTATTATAAAGAGTATTGTAATGCAAATACATTGCATTACATATGTTGTGTTTGATTTATATGTGTTGATTATTTATATTTTCGCAATGTTATTACTGGTTGTGAAACTAAGTGCGCGCGGAATTGTTTTACATTGTAATATATAAGGGTTAAGTGCGTGGTTTTGAACCTGCGAATCTAAGGGACATTTTATGCGCGGGGCTTATTATATTATGGTTGGTGATTGTATTGCGCGCGGTTGTAACTTGCACGAGAAGTTACACCGTGCAACGGTTTTAAAACTACTTTGATGCCGCGCCTTTGGTCATATGGACACCATAGCGACCCAGTAAGGGCGGTTGGCTGGAGGCTCCCACCGTCCTACGGTTTGGTAAATTGCTGACGCGGCTGGAAATCCGGTGCTGGCAAGTTTAAACGCGCGTTTCGGGAGGAGTGTTCTAGTTCGTGCAATATGCGATTTTGTAGAACCAGTCTATGGAAAAAGCTTGAAGGAGAAAATGGAGGAGGCCTAACTTCACCGCTTTGACCGCTTGAGGTGCCGTAGTGCTTCCAGCCTGGGGTTTTTGGACGTGCTGGATCCATTATGCTGCTCACAGCCATTTGAAGCGACTTCAGCAAGTTTTTCACCGCTAGTTCCCGGAAGCTCTGGGAGTTTGAAGCCTTTGATCGAGAGGACATGGTTTGCGGAGCCTAAGTCTGTTTTCTTTGATTTAAATATCATGTTTGGCGACTATGGTGCTCTCAACACATTGGGACAGGTTTTCAGAGGCTTTTGATGACTTTTACAAGTGTTTTTTCCAAAAAGAAAGCTCTCGTAGGAAGCTTGCAGTATGGCCTCATGTAGAAGAGGTTATGCCCGCATGAGCCATGATCCGCTTTCAGAGTTGTATAGTCATTTTGGGGTTTTATGTGTTCTGATCAATGGTGCAGTTTGTTTTTCCATTGGAGTTGAGCAAGCTTGTAAAAGAACTTTTGCCAAATTAATCCTTAGAGCCAAGTCCATTATGGAGGCTCAAGGAGATGTAGCCCGTAGGGTGAACCCTTTATCATGTTGTTCTTGTTGTGCGTTTGATGGTTTATTTGCTGCAAGTTGTGTTGCTGTGTATTGATTTCAAGTACATGTTTAACCATCTAAAAGAACATTTGCTCGCACATAAGTATTTACAAGAAGATACATGCACATTTAAAGGAAGAAGCATAAACTTAACACATAAGTTTATTTTGCATATTTTATACACATGAAGCAAGGTTTTGTAAAGTTTATTTTAATGAAGTAGGGGTGCTTGCATAGCATAACAAGTCAGCCTTCTATTTTCAGATCAAATATGAGATCTGGAAGTGATAGGGTTGCAAAACGGTTGGACCACTTCCTTATCTCAGACTCACTCCTTCAGGGATCTCTAAGATTTAGATAATGGGTGGCTTCATGAGGAGTATATGATCACAATCCTATCCTCCTTGAGATCGATGGTCCAGGAAAAAATCCACCCAACCCTTTCAAATTCAAGCCACTTTGGTTGGAATCCAATTCACACCCAGAGGCCATAAAAAATTGTTGGATTCCCTATAATCAACATCTTCCTGAATCCTGAGCCATACAATTCATGTCCAACCTCGAGAGAGTAAAGACAATTTATATTGCTTGGAACAAAGCTCAGTAGCAACAAGAAAACAAAGATCTCATTGATCTTGAAGAAAAGTTGTAGAAGTGGCACGAAATAGAAGTACTATAGAATCTCACAGAGGAGATAAAAGAAGAATATAAATGCCTAGATATCTAAAGGAAACAATCCTACAAAATAGAGAGAAGGAATGGGTCCAGGGGATTATATAGTCAACAATCCAGGGCAACAATTCTCCCACTTGTTGTTTTCTTTGCATCCAAGGGTCCAGGGGATTATATAGTCAACAATCCAGGGCAACAATGCCTATTGTTACTCTACACTAGGAGAACTTTTCTATACTCACGGACTTTGTCAATGAATCTGCAACATT
>SNQJ01S0226444.1:0-14610 GCA_010110895.2 Picea sitchensis | reverse complement strand
AGGGATTCCTAAGTTGTATGATATATTGTCTCAACCTACTCATCCATAGTGATCACCTTGAATCTGGTCGTATTGGGGTTATCCCTTCTATGGAGCACCTCCTCCGAGTCCTGGGCGCCCTATGTAAATATTTCATCTTCAAAACTATCATGAGAATACAGCCAATAGGAGGATACCTATGACATGTGTTGGGAAACTAACCCTTTATATCATGCTTGTGAAAGAATCCTGTGGAGAACTAATACTCAATATTATTTAACCCTTCTTGTTTCTCTTGCGTAGTGTCTTTGACCATATAAAATCCTATATGAAAACCATAGGGAATGGAAGTTGTCTTCTTATCCTTTACCAGGGAAACATTATAACCTTGTAAAATGGTCTGGTAACAAATATCTCCCAATATGAGATGATACGGGACATGAACGGGGAGTAGGTGGGGTGCACCAATAGCTCTGAACACACTGATATAGGTGCTTGTCTTTTCGAAGTACCAGTGGCCAACTTTAGCTATCATCTTTTTGGCTACCACCGAAAGCCTAGGAAATTCCTTTCTAAAGATAATGAAGTATATCCTAGCTATGAACCCATCACATATCATGGAATAAACTATTTTGTACCTATTCTCCCATAAGATACTGAAATAAACATATACAGGGAATTCGACGATATGCCAGCTTAAATTCATACCTGCGAAAACATTTCTTGCGCAGATTACGTCTAGCAGGTAGGATGTCATGTAGAATATTGGAACTTCTCCTTCCTTTAGTCTCTGGGCCTATAGGAGATTAATACTCATTTGTTTGGGAATAATGTCTCCCCAATTGAAACTACTCCCAGAAATTGCCACAATATATGCCACAGGCATCCAATCTTTTGGAAATCTTGAGAAATCATTTTCTCCATATAATCGACAAATCAAAGCCATTAAATACATGTAGGGATCTATGATATTTATCGTGTTGTACCAGCCAGTGTTTATGTTTGTGAATTTTTTGTCTTCTTTCGACCATGAGGCTAGTAACCTGCTGGTGTCATGATACTCATAAAATTTGACCACAAAATTCATGTTTAACCTTTCCTCTGGGTCCCTGAGTTTATAATAATTTTGTACCCCAAATGAAATGAAAACAAAAACACTTTCACCCTCTGCATTATTTACCATGAATTTCACTGTGTCTGCATGGTCAATTATCCATCCTAAGATTTTGATGCAGGTCAGAACTAGGGTCCGACAAGCCACCCTGTGCAGAAATGATCTCCTGATGTTCTGGAACACTTGATCATCCAATATTCTGACGTTTGGATTGTTGTGAGATATGAACTCTGGGTAATCCTCGTGACTGATTTTTCTATATCGGTCTCCCCAATGTGAGAGCACCACTTTAGATCCAGTGCTTTCCTTTGTTTCGTCGAATGTTGGAGGTTGGGTAAACTCCTTTTTGGTAGATGTGTGGTGTTGGTTACTTTATTATATATCTTGTCTGATTGTGTATCCTTATCTTGAATGACCCAGGGTTCATGTCTGTCTGGGGTTCCAAAAAAGCCTCTAAATCTATCGACCCTCCTCGTAAACCAGAAGGAAACACAGTGGACATAGTGCTCTACGTAGTCTCACCTGAGATAGTCTTAATGGGTGGCTGCAATACTCATGTGTTTGCATCCCAAGATTGAGTGGGGATATGGGAAATGTGCGTTGAAGGTTCTACATTAACTTATTAACACCATAACTTTCATTCATGATTGTGCTTGAAATATAACAACTCATTCATTTATTATATCAATAAATATTGAAGACGGTAAAGAAACATATGCATTCAATCACATAGCACAGGTTTTATCGTGGTTCACCCCCCCCTTGGGCTACGTCCACAAAGATCTGGATATTAACTCTTTTATTATAGTAGTTCCAAAACTACAGCATCGCGTTCTTTACAACTCTTCCCAATAGAGTAGAGATCTATTATGAGACGGACTAGATTGCACCAGGCTCCTCAACCTGCGATCTAACCCTCAAGATCTACCCTCCTTTCTCAACATCTTACAAAATTTGGTCATATGGAAAAATATTACATCACCTCAACCTCCTCGCATCAGTCTTTCTCTATGAGACCTGCATATCTATATTTATATATTTCTAGCTCGCCATCCATTATAATGTATTTCAAAAACCCTAACCCTAACGTCATTAGGTCTTCCATGCATGCGTGTGTGTTGCTCTTCCTTCCAGCTATCTCTTTCCTTGTGTGTGCTTTCTTTCCAAAAATAACCTTTCTTTCCACTTTGTCTTGCTTCCAACATGCCCCCAACACTGACATGTAGCTCATCTTGGGCCACCTAACCTTTGTGCACTTCATCGATCTTCTTGGCGATCACTTGGAACTTCTCCTTGAGATCTGTTGCTTGTGTTTGACCCTGTGATGTCTTCTCTTTGATTGTGTCTATAGACTGCATTGGAATCGCGTCACTGATCAACCCTACACACTCTGCCTGGGTCTACATCATATATGTATTGGATTCCTCTTCCTATGTAATGACTTCTGCTAATCTCTCTTGAAGATGTTTCATTTGAGCTTGGCGCTCGGTTTTCTGTGTTTGCGCAATGATAAGTTCTTCCTGAAGTTTCTTCATATCCTGCACCCCTTTGATGTGCTTCATGTTGGGAATTGTCTTATGCCTCTACTTGAGGTCCTGGATAGCTGCTCTTATCCTTTATTATTCCTTGTCCCATTGTTGGACCTGTTGATCCTCTTCCAGCTTCGTCCAGAGCTGTGTTTCTTTGTCGAACAAGTCGGTTGTTGTACTGACCTGTCACTCTATATCTTGTAGTTGATTTGTTGCCTCCTTCTTCCTTTTCTCCCTTACCTCCAGTGGATTGGTAGGTGTGAGATGCTCACGAAGGGTCTCGATCTCCTACTGATATTGATCGATTTCCTGCGCAATCTGATCAATTTTCTTAGTTTTTGTGAGTTCGTCCCTCTATAAGGTCTTTGGAATATTCTCATAACTTCTGGCCACTTTTTGTTCCAATCCGTTCACACGTTCCCTCTCCTCTTGGGTCTCGAGTTTGGCCTACTCATATATCAATTCCAGCGCATCTTGTTTATCCTTTGCATGTTGTAATTCTGTTGTTTTTGTATGTGCATGAGACTGTACCCCTTGGGTAACACTAACATGTAATTTATGTAGAGCCTTGGATGGTATCCACGGTAATACCAATTGGAGTTGAGCTAAGTCCTTTAGGGGTGTCTTCCCCACGATCTTGTCCATGAGCAGCATGCTGGGTGTAATGTGGAATGTTGCACTCAGCTGGAATATTGTGTGGACTGTATCCCGCTCAATTGCTTCAGGTTCTTCTCCTATCTGTGATTTTGATGTCCCTGTTCCTATGTTGTTTCCCACTACCTGTGCTTCCTCGATATGCTTGAGGAACTGACATATGTTGGCCAGCTCCTCTTGAATTATGTCCCTGTGGTGCACAACATTCTCAAAATCCTCAGATGTACGATCCTGAACCATTTAGGCTATCATGTCTACATCATCCTCGATAATCATGTACCCTGGAGGTGTTCTATGCACCTTCATATTCTTGTGTGCACCCCCTGTCTGAGTAACTGGTCACTTCGTCAGGCCTGGTTCTTGTGGATTGGGACTTGGTGTCATCCCCTACGCTGTCTCAACCTGTTTCTACTGTACTTGGGTTGGTTGTGTATTATTCATCTTCCCCTTCTGGGTTCCTATTTTAGATATCCCTTCTTTTGTCTGTGTTTTTTTGGTCTAGCCTGTCCTTGGTTGCTTGGGCACTGGAACCTCCTGGGGTTGTGTCTCTCCCTACCTTGTCTCCTCGGAATTTGTATGTTCTCGTCTTGTCTCCTCTTCCCCTTTTCTTGCAAGTATGTCTTGAGTGAGGACTGGAATCCTCCAGTTGTCTTCCCAATCCCTGATAACCATTTTTATATCGCCCTCCATGATGCAATAGTGTAGTTGTAGCCACTGCGTGTCGGGTTCCTTTCGTTCCTGTATCCACATTACATGTCGAGTGGCCTTGAAGTTGGTGATGTCTCGATAGTATGCAATAGCCTGTAGTGTTATTCTCTACAGAGGTTGGCGACGACCTCATGTAGATCGCGTAGATATCCTTCGAATATGGATGCATTCATCTTTTTGTTTTTGACATCTAGCACGATGCCCAACGATAAATATCTCACTCCATGAATAATTTTGGGTCTGGTGGAAAAAAATACATATTTTAGTTCCTTCCATCCCATAATGTCTATCAGCATGAGAAGCCATGAGTAATTAAATTTTATTCCTAGATCATGCACATCCTTGCAGTCATCCAAAAACAAATTCAAAATATAAGGGGCCCAACTAATTGTGGTGCCCTCGTCACACTGTACAACAACTACGACAACCCCAGTCGAGACTTCCTCCTTGCATAATTTTCTAAGTAGCTTGCAGGCAGTGATTTTTGCGGCCATTTTTGTCACCATGTCACTGATTCATTTGATGATTATTCCTTGTGTCCCCCTATCAATGTCGTATTTCTTTGTCATATTTTCTGAGAGTTCTTTCTCCTTTGTTTTATCATCGAGAAATTGTGCAAGATCCATGCCGCATGATGGAAGCCTTGTGATGTGCACAATGAACTCTACATCTATCGAGATGAGATTTTTCATCCATATATCTCGGCCATGTGTGACCACCATCAATTCTTTGATGCAACTTCTTGCGTACTATCCTCTACCAAAGTGTGGTAGTTCTAGCAGACCTAAAATCCCCATTTTTTCCAATCCTGCTGCCCATTGGAGTGATTGATTAATCAGTTCCCCAAAAGCATCCAGACCCACAGTCTATAGGTAGACTTGCTTCGCAAACTCCGGAAACTTGTCTATGTCTGTTACATCATGGTCTGAGAATTTTAGCTTCTCAATATAACCTAGCAAGTCTGATTTCACTCGTACCCCTTATGGTATATGCGGAAAAACAATGGTTGCGATGAGTTTCTTGTGTGGTGACCTAGATACATGTTGTTTTCCCTTTTTTGGTGGTGTCTAACTCGATGTTCCAGCCTCCATTTGTCGTTCTTAGGCATATTGTTCTGGCTAGCCCATGACATCTTCCACTTCTCCCTCCCATGGATGGTCCGACACAGTTGTTTTTTACACATCTGGTTTGAATGTTTCTTCCTGATCTATAGTCATCCCATTAACTCTTGGATCTTCTTCAGGGTGCTCTAGTTGCGCTTGGTTCTCTGTGCCCTGGTTCTGTTGACCCTGTTTCTCTATCAGCATATCTACGTTCATTCCCTTAGGTGTTGTCTATTGGATTTCTTCTACCATGGTGTGGGGTTAATTGGTGTGGTATCTGGTGATGGGATTTCATCGACATTGACGACCTCCGACGATTGTTTTTCTCTTTCTTACGACTATAGTTGTGCCCTAGTCCTAACTCTAGAGTGTCTGGAAGTATAGCTTGGCTCTTCTTGTTTGAGTGGGGCCATGGTGGTAAATATGGTCGTTCGTCAAGCTCAGTGACCTCTGTAACCTCTATGAACTTCACTTTGTGCTTCATATTCTCTAATGCTCTCTGTCTTTTCTACTTTTGCAATAGGCTCTTTTCTCTCGCATCCTTGCATTGTATGGGCATCGTATGAAGCTTGTCGAAGAAGCTACCTTTATGATGGGTTCAATGAACCTTTGGTTACCTCATACTTTCCATTACTCTCCCTTTCCATATCCAGCTGGTGCGATTAATGTGGTGTCCTGTCAGTCCTTTCCGGCATTCAATTCTACATACCTTCGTCATTTAGTATTGCTTTTGTCATCTTTAATTTTCCTGCTTATTTCCATTTTAAAATAATCACTAGCCTTGTCCTCGCCAGGTTTGTATTCCTAAGTGTGTGTGTTCTTTCTCGTTTCGGTGCACTGTACCTCTGTTGGTACCATTTAATATCCTGCTTTGTTTTTGTTTTTGTTTTTTTAACTGTGCAGTGATTTTCATGTTGTGGGTTGTCGACTGTCCTTGTACAACTTCAGTCGGATCCCATTGATAATCCCTCTAAGTTATGCACCTCCTAAGAATTGAAACTATACATCTCCCCCATCTATGACATTTTTTACTTCATACGGTCCTAACCAATGAATTATGAGTTTTCATGGATGCTTAATGGATTTGTTGTCATACATCAACACTAAGTCTCCTTCCTTCAAATTTTTCTTCTTGATGTGTCTGTCATGCCAAGATTTGTCCCTTGCTTTCTGAACTTGTTAGTGGAACCCTTCTAGGATTCGACGTTCCTCCATGACCAACAATTGATTCATCCTCTCCTGTATTTTGCCTCGCTCTTTCATGTGTGTAATTGTTGCGACACGCAGACTAGGTACCAGAAATTCTAATGGCACCACTGCTTCTTGTCCATATACCAGTTTGAATGGTGTGTTCCCTATCAAATTCTTGCATGTGGTCCTTTATTCCCACAATATTGTTGGTATTTTGAGGTCCCAATCGTCCCTGTTGACATTACAAATCTTTTTCATTTTCCAAGATTTTGTTAAATGCTTCTACTATGCCATTTGTCTGTGGGTGATATGGTGTGCTCTTTTGATGATGGACTTCAAAATCTTCAGTCATGGCCTTGATATTGTTGTTAATGAAGTGAGTTCCTTGGTTTCTCATCAAAATTCTAGGGAAACCTAATCTCGTAATTACTTGTTCAAATAGAAAATGTGTTGTTGTTTTTGCACTGCAATCCTTCATTGGTGTTGCTTCCACCCATCTCGTCGGGTATTCTGTCATGGTGATAATGTACCTTTCTCCTATTATTTTGGCTGGTGGTTTGATTGGTCTCACAAAATCTATTTCCCATTTATCGAATACCTACAAAGTTACTTGTGGTCATAATGGCATTTCGTCCCTTCTATTGGGCTTACCAACCCTCTGACAGACGTCGCATCTCTGGAAGTACTCTTTCGAGTCTCTGTGAATGGTCGACCACCATTGTCTTGCACGCAATACCTTCTACATGATATATTTTCCTACGTAATGTCTTCCTACTATTCCTTCGTGGGCTTCTGTTAAAACCCTTGGTATTTCGTGTTCTAGCACATATCTTTGCAAGATGCTATCTACGCCCATTTTGTATAAGTGTCCTACGATTAGTTGATAGTCTAAAGCCAGAACTACCAGGTTCTTCTTCTATGTGGTGTTATATTCTTGTGGCGCATTACCTATGCTTAAGTACTGGATGATATCTGCAAAGTATTCGTCAACGATTTGGACTGAAAATAACTATGCATTCGGAAAGTTGTCCCCTAAATTTGTAGGTTCATATCCATTCGTGACCCTTTATGGGTGGTCATGTCCTACGCTCAACTTTCCTAGTTTGACAATTACTTCAAAATCAAAGTCTTGAAACAGTAGTAACCATCAACAGATTCTCCCCCCCCAACATTGGCTTGTTGACTAGGTATTTAAGGGTTGAGTGTATTGTGAACGTATTAAAATGTTTTCCCAATAAGTAATGTCTGAATTTCTACAGTGTGTAGACCACATCTAGGTCTTCCCTCTCTGTGGTGTTATAGTTATGCTCTGATTCTGATAGTTTTTTGCTTGCAAATGTTATAGGGTGATCCAAATCTCCCGCTTCTGATAGCGCCAAGATAGTTCCAAGTGTTATGGCTGATGCATCTACATGTACATGGAATGTCTTTTCCCAGTTTGGAAATACTAGTATTGGCACGGTGACCATCTTTTCTTTTAGCGTATCCAGGTCGTGTTGACAATCTTCGTTCCACTGAAAAATTGTATCTTTCCTTAACAGTTTCTCCATTGGCGTGGTAATCTTCACATACCCTTTAATAAACTTTTTGTAGTATCCTATGTGTCCTAATGTCGCTCGTAGTTGAAGGACTATCTTTGGTGGTGGTAAGTTAACAATTACTGCGATCTTTGCAGGATCTACTAGTAAACCTTGCTTGCATACTATGTGGCCCAATAGTATCCCAAATGATGTTGTGAATATACATTTTTTTATGTTTAACGATATCTGGCACTGCCTGTATCTTTCTAACATCAGCCACAAGACCTCTACATGGCCTTTAAATAAGCTATAGGCTATCCAGTCATCCAAATATACCTCTAGAAACTGGTGGATAAACTCTTTGAATGCAGCGATGACTACTCTGGAAAATATTGTTGGTGCATTCTTCAGTCCAAACGACGTGACTGTGTACTAGTAGGATCCCCATTCTATAGCAAACATTGTCTTGTATATGTCTTCCTGTGCTATCTTGATCTAGTGGTAACCTGAGAATCCATCGGTGACTGAGTAAACTCCGTGTCCTCCTACGTTCTCCAATACTTCATCCATGAAATGTGTAGGGAACGGGTCATGTAGGCATGCATCATTCAACTTCCTCAAGTCGACACATATTCTTATCCCACCTTGTTTTTTCTCTTTAACTACCATCGGGCTTATCCATTCTGATTCCTCCATAAGTTCTATGATTCCATCTTCGAGCATCCTGTCGATCTCAAATTTAACTTTGTACTTATATATCAGGTTTATTCTGTATGGTCATTGTCTAATCGGCCTTGCTTCAGTTCTGAGTGGTATCTTCATTTCTCCTAGCTCTCCCTCTATACCCTTCATTTCTTTAAATGTTGTGGGGAATAGGTCGTTGTACTCATGTAGTAACTCTGTTATGATTTCCACTGTTTTCTCATCCCAGTAGTCTCCAATGCTGGCCATTTTGGGATTCTCAACTATCCCAATCTTGACTTTCTTCACCTTTATCGGCACGGAAATTACTTCTGATTCTAGAGGTGGACCTTCCACTTCTCTTTCACCTTATTCTTCCTTGATCTAAATATCGCAAGGATCGTCTTCATCTGGTTCTTCTTCCTGTACATGGTAGCATGAAAACAATTATTTTAATGTCTGTTTGTTCCGTTGTTGTTCTTCTATTATGATTTTGACTTATGGTTCCTTAATGAATATCACCCCTCTTATCTGCTTAAGTGTTGCATCTATGTTGGCGTTCTCATGCTCGAATGAGAAAGTGACTGTAAAATTTTGTTGCAATACTATCCAATTTGAAGTTCCTCTACGCAATTCTTCGTCTGTGTACCAATTCGCTCCTATTCCCTCTAGGGTGTGTATGAAATGATGAGGCCATTCCTCTGGGGTGTCATCTTCCACAACATTATACACTTCTCCAAGTATTCCACTGGTGCCCCCTATCCATCATAATTTTGTTGCTGCTTGTTTTTTTGTTCTGCGCCAAACCTTATGCGTAGTAACCTCTTACATTGGTACCAATCTGTGATTGTATCCTTGTGTGCGCCCCACCATCTTGCAGGTGTGGCCTTGAGTGCTATATCAAGTGATAAGATCTTTGGTTTTCTATCACTTCATCCTCGTACTTTTCCAAGAATTCTTCTAGATCATTCACTCTATGGAAACTGGGTGGTTCCCATATCTCCGTACCTACCCGTCTTACTGCGCGGTCTATTCTTATGCACCTTCTTGTGGAAAATTCGTGTAGCCTTTGTCACAAGTTTTCTAGACCTGTGTCTAAGTCTGTTTCCCATTATGTAATGCTTTGCCAACTGAGTATCCCATCTGCAATTGAGTTTACATAATCCTCATTGCGCGCAATTGTTCTGTACAACTGGTTGATTTCCTCCAAGTCTAAACAGGTAGTTTCTACAAACCTTTCCCCTTTTGATAGGTCCAATGGCGCGATGACCCTCTATTCTCCTGACTCAAATGTCATTTTTCATGTCTTTAAATTGATTGTGTCGTGGTTATCAAATGCCCAATCCAATCCAAGCATCGTTGGATATGGTGTTGCCTTCCACTATTTCAATCACTTCAAAGTCTGCTTTAGTGTGCACTCCATCTAGGTCTATTGTCACTCCTTTCAGTCTACCAATTGGTAGGACTCTATGTTGGTTTTCTAGTTTCAGTTTAATAGGTGAATATCCTAATGTGGGATCTCCCATACATTTCCATGTCTTTTTTGGTAGTACATTGACTTCAGAACCTAGATCTAGTATGATATCCCCCATGTTGAAATCTTTGATGTTGGCATTCAACCTGAACTCCCTACTTGTTCTTATCCTTGTATGTAGGTGATTGACTGTTTTTTTTTCTAATTTTTCTTGTATCTCTGTACTACATCTTTCTAATATAGTTTTCAATATTTTGATAGATGACAGATCATTCAATACTTTTACACATGATTGCAAAAATACTTTGATTTTACTTACTTGTCCCATGGGTTGCATTTCGTTGGTATGATCCAACAATGGAGGAATCTCTCTGGTGCTTCCTTTCTCTATTGTGTAGTTGAAGTCGATGCGGTGTCTTGCTTCATGAATTATTGTCTGGCTTGTTGAAATATTTCCTTCTTGTTCTAGGCATCAAACTGTCTCCTTGCTTCGACATTCTTCTTCACCCACTAATGTTGTATTGTTTCTTGTCGATCTGCGTCGTTTCCTATTTTAGTTCCTCCGCGCGTAACTATGTTGATGTTCCATCCTTCATCCCTCACTTCTGCTGAAATCCATTGAACGTTTTGATTGTTCTGATTCCTTTTTTCGTGGATCTTTACTAATAGTGTTGGACATTCTTGCATATCATGGTTCGATGCTCGACAATACATAAAAGTTGTTGGTGGAAGTGGAAATACCCTTGCATAATGTCCCGGTTGTTGATAGTTATGACATACCACTGGTCCTCTACCTGTTATGAATCCTCCTCTTGCTCGTCCTCCACCTCTGTAGCCATATCGATCTCCTCTCGACACGTTATATTGAGGCGCCTGATTGTACTGTGTGGTATTGTACTAAGGTTGTGTTGTGTTGTACTGTGGCTGCGTGGTATTGTATGGTTTCTACGCAGTATTGTATGGGGGTGGAACTTGGTTAAATTGTGGTGCATATTTCCCAGTCATCATTTCTTCTTGTAGTCTACATGCATCTGATGTCCTCTCTCGCATCAAATTCATAGTTATACAATATTTTTCATCGTGGCCCACTGACTTGCAAAATTTGCAATATGAACTCTTTGGGATTGTTTGGTATTTCTGCATCATTGGGCAATCATATGGATCATGTCCCAGTTTCTTACAGATTCTGCACCATAGTCCTCCTATTGGTAACGGATTTGGCATTTCTGCTGCCATATACTGCGTGAATGTTGGACATTCATTCTTGTGGTGTCCTTCCATCCTGTAGGTGGTACACCAAATGACTTCTCGTTTGTCGTTACTTTTGTTCTAGTTTAGCTGGAATGTCAAGTTCTTCAAATCCTTCTTCATCTCTTCAATGGTTGGTTCTGTCTACTGGTATTGGTTTTCTTCCAGTTCCAGGGCTTCCTGTAGAGCCTTTTCCTATGTCTGAAACTTTTGTTGTCTCAATGGGCATTTTAAGTGTGGTAGCAGTGAATTGATGAACAGGTGTCTGTGTTGCATATTGGTCATGAGATATTTCAATTTTCCTTTTAGTCGCTTGAATCTATGGTCAATATCACATATGGATTCTCCTGGTTTCTATCTAATTTATATCATCTTGTTCATGTACTGATCTTCTGAACTTGGCTTCTGGAACTCATTAATCAACAATTTCTTGATGTTTGCTATCATTTTGGTTGTCCCTCATGGATTGTTTGTATCTAGAATCATATACCAATCCAGTGCGTGATCCCTGAGTGCAATCGCTAGCTATGCCAGTTTAGTATATTTGTTTGTGATCTATTTTTCTTCCCAAATATTCTCATAGATAAACAAATTTTTTGTTGGGTCTTCCGACGCTTATCCTTTGAATTTTGGTAGCCTGATGGTGGGATCGTGTCCTACCATCCTGAACATTGAACTAATACCTCCACGTGGCATAGATACTTGACTAGTGCTTCCTGAACTGGCTCCTCCAGTTTTTGGTCCTTGTGTAGATGTACTTCCTGATGTCTTTCTTCCTCTGAAATGTGGTTGTCTAAATGGTGGTGTTCTCTTTGGTGTATTAGTCGCACATGGGTTTATGGGTTCCACACTGACATTAATATGGATAGGATGGTTTCCTTCTCTTCCTGCTCTTGGACCTCTCATCTTCCTCTCATATGTTGTGCACAGGATTTCCTCAATCTACTCCACAGCCTGGATATCTTCTACCTCTTCTTCATCACTTTCCAAGCCTTCCCTCGTGGCTATGGCTCTCTTCTTAGTATTCACCTTGTATTGGTAGGGTACTCTGCTATGCATCTTTCCAGTTGTCACCATGATACGCTTGATTTGGTTGTCATCCATCATGATTGGGTCCAAGTGTTCCTCCTTCTTTCCCTTATCCATTCCTCCTTCCATTTCCATTTCTCCTCTTTATGTCAGTGCTTCATCCCCTCCCCCATGCTCGCAGGGAAGTTTAGTTGTCTGACTCCATCATCATTACCCCTTTATTGTATAGCAGTATCTTAATATAATTATACATCGATCTAATATACCTTCCTCGAGGTCCGTGTAAGAATTCTTGCTCCACTGCACTCTACGAATTCACTGTATCCACTGCAAACTCTGTTATAAAGCCTGCTACAATACTGTCGAGCCAAAAATCTATTGCGTGGGTGAATTTGTTGTTCACCTACTGTAACTGCTCAATCTATACTAGAGTCCACTATAACTGTCAGATCTAGTTTGTTGCGTGGTTATCCTTCAACCTTAGTATCCACTCCTATAATAAGTGTGGAAAATCATAGAAAAAGACTTCATTCAAATCAGTAAACACATATTTCTCAAGATATTTGGGTGTTGTTACTCTAGGGTTTTTGTTACCTTTCTGCACAAAATCCATCTCTTTTGTCTTCAACCAGCTTTCGATCTCTGCTTTTGTGGGATTCCACGGTCTCAACATCCCCTTCTAGAGGCTCATTCTTTTCTCCTTCTCCTCCTTCGCTTTAGTATTTTCTTAACCCGCCTCCCACAGATCTTACGTATCTTTTAACAAATCTTCAACAGATCCCATCTACTCAATCCTCTACTATTCCAACCAATGGAAACAAAACCATTTGTTGGTTACTTTATTATATATCCTGTCTGAGTTTCTATACTTATCTTGAATGACCCAGGGTTCATGTCTGTCTGGGGTTCCAACAAAGCCTCTAAAACTATTGTCCCTCCTAGTAAACCAAAAGGCAGCGCAGTGCACAGAGTTCTATGTGGAGTCTCACCCGTGATAGTCTTAATGGGTTGCTGCAATACTCATGTGTTTGCTGCCCAGGATTGAGTGGGGATATGGGAAATATGTGCTAAGGGTTCTACTTTAACTTATTAACACCATAACTATCATTCATGATTGTGCATGAAATATAACAACTCATTCATTTATCATATCAATAACTATTGAATATAGTAAATAAACACATGAATTCAACAACATAAACCATGTTTTACCGTGGTTCACCCCCCTAGGCTATGTCCACAAAGATCTAGCTCTTAGCTCTTTTAATATAGCAGTTCCAAAACCACAACATCGCATGCTTTACAACTCTTCCCAATCGGATCGAGATCTATTATGAGGCATACTAGATCACACCAGGATCCTCAACCTACGATCTAACCCTGAAGATATACCCTCCTTATTCCTCTCTAGTTCAACAACTTAAAAAATTAGGTCATATGGAAAATTATTACATAGCCTCAGCCTCCTCGCATCAGTCTCTCTCTATGAGACCTAGGTATCTATATTTATACATTTATGGCTTGCCAACCATTACAATGTATTTCAAAAACCTTAACCCTAATGACGTTAGGTCTTCCATGCATGCGCGAGTGCTCATCATCCTTCCAGCTGTCGCTTTCCTCGTGCGTGCTTTCTTTCCCAAAATAACCTTTCTTTCAGCTTTGGTCTGCTTCCAACATGCGGATAACTAATTCCATATTTGAGACAAAATCAAGCTCTCTTGTGGCAGCCGATGTAGACCCTTCTCCGACCTTCGGTTCCTTGATCTTGTGCGTTCTTGGAAAGCACCTAATCATTGGATTTCTTAGAGGATTTTTTCTGCAAAAAAGAAAAAAAAATATAGTGAGCCGCCAGCTAACCTCAACAAGTGTGATTGACACAATTGCAAGTGAAGAAATGATAAAGACAATGCTTACCTCTTTCTTGCAATAAATTAACCTGGTCTTACTGTTAATCAAAGTTAGAGAGAGGGTTGTAACCTCCTCAACGATTTCTCACGCTCCTTCATCTACTTCGAGGAATAAGCGATTTGCAAACAAAATACCTTGTTTGGGTATGACCTTGTAAATTTAAACAGAAAGTACACTTACCGTGTCGTATCAAATCTTAAATTCAGGAGTGTAAATGTGATCTATGCAATCTATCATAGAATCTACACCATGCTTAGGATTAAATTCAAATCAGGCTGATGACGTAGGAGTGGGTTACTTCGTGTTTGTATTTCAATATGCAAGGTTTAAGCATGAATTTCTTTCCATTTTAGCATTTAACTTAAACCATAAACAATTATGTTGCAGCAACTAATATCACAAGACGAAACACCATGCACAAGTACACAAGAAGTATCCTGGGAAACCCTCTTCAAAAAGGGAAGAAAAC
>SNQJ01S0226443.1:1337-14610 GCA_010110895.2 Picea sitchensis | reverse complement strand
TATATATATATAACTTACACAAATTATTATATATTATTTAAAGTATATAAATATTATATAACAAATGTTTTTTTATATGATTAGATGGATTTTTTTTCCTTGTGGGCTTAAAGTGTGTTGAAATGTGTGCATCTTATAGGTGTAAAGTGTGTTAAAATGTACTTGTCATGAGGTTATTTTTGAATAAAATATTATAGTCTTAAAGTATGTTAAAATGTACTTGTCATGAGGTAATTTGTTTATTTTTTAACAACTTATTATGGTGTGAAAGTGTGTTAAAATGTACTTGTTATGGAGTCATTTGTCTATTTTTAAACAAAGTATTATGGTAGTGAGATGATATTTGTTTTCTAACTAGATTTGATCCTATCTTAAGTGGGTAATTAAGAGATTCTCCTTAGCAATGTTTTTTTATAAGGTATTGTGTTACATTTGAATAATGTTTATAGTGTATGAATTCAATGGAATAATAAATGAATTTCATTCAGTTTTCTGTGTTTTCTCTTTACTCATTTTATATAGTAAAGCTTGTTAATTTATTGGTTATGATACTTAATTAAAGATCACTTAAATGATTGGACACAAGAAAACTTAGAGAACTCTTATGTGTATCCAAGTTTCTCAAGATGGTATTAAAAACATAAATCCTTTAAAGATGAGGACAATATCCTTCAAAGATGAAGGCGATATATGTGTGTCTCACATTAAAACATCTCTAATTATGATTGACATGTTGCATGTTTTGGTATGCTCAAAATGAGTGTAGATTTGTTAATAGAAATTAAGTTGGTTGAAATATATTTCATTCATTTTTTGTGTTTTTCTTTACTACTTGTATATCGTAAAGATTGTTAATTTATTGGTTGTGATACTTAATCAAAGATCACTTAGATGATTGGACACAAGAAAACTTAGAGAACTCTTATGTGTATCAAGTTTCTCAAGATGATATTAAAACTAGAAATCCTTTAAAGATGAGGACAATAGATGTATGTGCCCAAAATTATTAGTTATGTGTCACATTAATATCTGTCCTATCTAATATCTATCTATCTATCTCTATCTATATCTATATCTATATCTATATCTATATATATATCCTTGGAGAGAAGACCACTTATAAAAATGTGTGTCCAAGTTTTTCAAGATGATATTAAATCCAGAGATCCTTCAAAGATGAAGACTATATATGTGTGTGTAAAAGTATTATGTGTGTCTCACATTAAAACATCTCTAATCATGATTGACATGTTGCATGTTTTTGTATGCTCAGAATGAGTGTAGATTTGTTGATAAAAACCAAGTTGTAACTAATTTTTCACCCATATGTTGGTGTGTATTATTGATTTTCATGAATATAAAATTAATAAAATAAATAAGATATGTAAAATATTTATATATGCCTAATGGTTAAGAACATGTGTTTCCTCTTAAGGAGGTCACAAGTTCAAATCAGGAGGAGGGGGTAGGGTATGTGTATCTTGGTAGGGTATGTATACTCAAGTATGAACTTCTGAGTCAAATCCACAGATTGACAATAACCTTAAAAATATTATATTATTATTATTATTATTGTGTGTTTGGTAAAATAATAATAACTAAAAAAACACTTTTCAAGGTTGTTTTTATTTTTTTACCTAATATTTAATATTTAAAAGATGATGTAATAATATTTAAAAGATGATATAATATAGTAAAAAAAAAAAAATTTAGTGAAGGATGAAATATGTAATTACATTCGATAATATATTTTTTTCACATTCTCATCTCAAGTTATATTTGTTATAATGAAAACAAAAAGGATAAGAGGTGAAAGGGGCGTTAAGATGCTCATAGTGAAAAGCCCATTTTCATAATCAACATAAATCTTTAATCATACTAAACATACTTTTTGTTTACTTGTTTATTGGTTTTGTTTCAGCGTATGTTTTGATTTTACTATTTAAGATGCTCATAGTGGAAAGCCCATTTTCATAATCAACTTAAATTTTTAATCATACTAGACATAGTTTTTGTTTACTTGTTTATTGGTTTTGTTTCACCGTATGTTTTGAATTTACTAGATTTAATCATACTAGACATAGTTTTTGTTTACTTGTTTATTGGTTTTGTTTCACCGTATGTTTTGATTTTACTAGATTTAAGCATAGTAGACATAGTTTTTGTTTACTTGTTTATTGGTTTTGCTTCACCGCATGTTTGATTTACTATTGATTGATTGGTGATGATAGTGAGAGAAGCCCATTTTCATGAATATAGACATAAATCTTTAATCATACTAGACATAGTTTTTGTTTACTTGTTTATTGGTTTTGTTTAAGCGTATGTTTTGATTTTACTATTAATTGATATTTAGTATTTTTTAGCTTTTGATTTTATTATTATGATTATTTTAATATATTAATATAGATTAATATTGTTGAATCTTGAGTTTTTTAATTAAACAAATGTTTTTAGATTTATATAAGATGCTACTAGATCAAAGTAATGTTGTATTTTCCATATTTGTTTTAGTTTATTTCTTAGATTAAACTTAATTTTTCCTATAATATATTACTACTATATTAATATGTTATCATTTTGTTTTATTTAATTATAAATTATTGTACAATTAATGCAGTCAATATCAAATAAATAATTTTTAGATGTTATTTATAGAAATACATACATCGAATAAAAAATAAACCAAATTGAATGAGACATCCATATCCAATTCCTCTTCCTTTAAATTCTTGTCTCATTGTCTACATACTCCTTTAGATATCATAAAGTCAAAGAATTACAACTCTTAGATTTAATTCCTTAAAAATTAGAAGGTATAAAAGAATCCTTTAATGTTTGTTTCCATGAGAATTATTTTTGTTCCTTAAATCTAATTTATATGACCTAACTAGTCCTCTTATATATTTTGTTTTGTTTTTTATTTACGTATTTTCATCAATATAAAAAAAAATGTGTTATATGGTTTGTTTGAGGGTTGTTTTGTATTATTTGTTATGTTTTTTTCCCACTTATTTTTAGTGATAATTGTAAGAATGGATAAGTTGTGTTTGTACAACTACAACTGCTTACTTGAGCGTGTAGGTATCACTTCAGAAACTTGCTAGCATGCATGTTCCTTGTTCATCCCTCATGAGCCTACTTGTATGGTGCAAAAAAATTTAATCTTACAAATCCAAGACTAAACTTAATGGTTTTGTCTATAATTTAGTAGTTGCACTTTTTTTGTGGAAGCATTGTATATCAATATTTTAGTTATTTTCAATTCAATTTGTCATTGTTGAAGAGATTTGAATTTTGTTTTAAAAACATAAAACTATGTTCTTTGTAGGTAGTTTGAGATAGACACTATATATGCATTTTCAAATTTATTGTTTTCAATATGATGCATTAAATTTAAGGATTATAAGTTTTGTATAATATTTGAGAAGTCGAAAACTTGATTCTACATCTTGATTTAAAAGAAAAAGGAGTGGGAATGTTTCATGTTAAAATGAATTTTGTGAAATTGCATGGTTTTAACAAAGGAATTGTTCATCTCACGTATTTATTTTATTATTTTACTGATTTCATAAAAAAAAATCATATTTTCACTACACACATGATAGGTAATTAGACAAGACCCTAAAAGAAACACTTAAATAAAATAAAAGCAGTATTTTATTTTTATAGAAAACAAAGATGAATCTATGTATAAGGTCTAAGTTGTAGGATTGGATAGTAAACTCTCAAAGGCCACAAAACGAAACCTAAAAGTACAGAAGTTCACTACAAAGTATTTTTTTTCTAGGAATAGGGTGTACAACTCTGTGATGTTTGGTTTGTTTCTTTTAGTTTTTTCTTGATTATGAGACAATGTTTTAGACTCATCATCCCCACATTGATTTCTTTTTGTTGATGATTGGTTGTGATAGACATACATCCATGTGATTGATCCAGTTGTGATCTTGAGATTCATATTTCATTTTTGTGTTGCAAAATTGATATTCTTAATGGTGACTATGGTTTGTTGGTACAAAGGAAAACCAGGGTTCAAGCTCTAACAAATGTGCCAACAAACCCTAACCTATTGTATATACGACAACACATAGAAACATATGAAGTCTCACGAAGTATTGTAATAGGGGTTGCAGACATAGGTGTCAGCTTGAGGGAATGCAAGATGATTCCAAAACAACAGCGAGGAAGATAACCTAGAGATTCTTAAGAGTATTATGCTTAACTTTGTGAAGTAGGTTATATATTCTTATCTTCAATAGGAAAAATAATAGTGTAATAATAGTATAAAAGGAAGTAAATAACGAAGCATCAACCACATAGAACAACAATATTTTATGTGGTTCACCTCTCCCTAGGGCTACGTCAACAAAAATGCGTTTCTTGATATATTAAATGAAATCATCTGAGTTCTATTTCAGCACTCACATGGGTCAGATCTCTCTCTTCCTCTTTATTCCTTATCCACAGACGCAAGAACTCTGAGTAGATCTTTTCATGGCTGAAGAACCAAATATAAGAATGCCCTAAAAAAATAACACTTTTACATGCCTCAATACCCTCGCCTCTCCCTTCTCAGCTCTTCTGTAGCCATCTGTTATACGTTCCGCGGCTTTCAAAACCCTGTTGAAGCCCAAGTGTCCAAACTCTAAATCCACAATGAAACCCTGGATCCACATAACCCTAATTTGGGACTTAGGTGACATGTTCCTCCTTTTTAGAAGGTGATCCAACTACCAATGGTATCTTCTTCCACTTGTTGAATTGTCCATGATCTATATTCTTTAATTGCTTTGTCTTCCTTGATCTTCTCCTTCAGACTTGCTTTCCTTTACTTCATTCCTTATTTCATTCTTCTTTAATCACTTCAACCCTTCCTTGGTTTGTGTGCCTTCCGTGCACTTCATACTTTGTATTTATTGTTCCTTAATATTCTCTTTCTTCATAATACATGACCAGGCCAAGAGACCTGCCTCACATGTGACTCATCCCAAATTCTTGCGAGGGTTGAATGCCTCCTATTGCCCATTTTGCCATGCATGGAGGAGAAGCCTTGCTTCTCTATCCCTCCCTATCATGTGATCTTATGTCACGGTACCCAATTTCAACTCCCACTGGTACACAAGCCCTTCTTCCCTTTTCTTTAAGGAGAGCTATGAGTTGGTTGTCACAATACAACTTCAGTTGGATTCCATTTAGTAAACCATCCTTCCATCTCCATTAAGAGCCTTCAACTACGTAGCTCCATATACATAGCGTAGGCAACCTCGAATGGCACAAGAAAATGTGTCCTAAACTTTCCTGGATCCTTCATGAACTTGTTGTCATATAAAAGTACAAAATCTCCTTGTTTAAATGCTTTCTTCTTGATATTTCTATCATGGTAAGCCTTTTCTCATTTTGTACTATGATGAAAATCCTGCAATGAACCTATCTTCCTCCTAATTCTATGGTAATGGCAGTCCTATCTTGAACAATAGGTCATCCATACCTATAAATGTTTTAATTATTAAACTAGGAACCAAATATTCCATGATCTGCTACTTCTCGGCCATAAACTAACTTAAAGGGATTATGCATTGTCAACTTCTTGCAATTAGTTTGATAATCCAACACTTCTTGAATTTATAAAATCCCAGTCATCATTAGCACGTCTTAGTTAAGCGTGATGGGTCTATGCACTAAAAACCCTCAACTAATTGTCAACTCAGGGTAAAGTAAACTTAGAGTTGTAGCACTATATGTTCCAATGGAAAGGCTAAAGGTAGTATAGTCTAATTGAGGAAATGGTCTATCTAGGGATAATCTACTTAAGAAAGACTATCAATGATCAAACCCTACTAAGAAAATTAAAATATTTCACCATAGAGTAACTTTTGAACAATGGATTGATGGATTATTCTAAGAAAGCAAATAGAACCCTAAAATGAACTAGTTAACTTAATCAATTTAATGAGCAAAATCAAGCCATCTATATATTCAACTTAATGAACAATAGAAACAACAAACTAACCTAATCAATCTATTCAAAATCAATGAGCAGTAACAAGTAAACAAATAAACAAGCAAGAAACTACCATATTAAGGCTTATGCAGCAAGTAAGCTAATCAAAGCTACTCAATAGGTAACTAATCAAAACTATTAGAGAGTGAATATTCTTAGGATAGAGCTCATAATTAATTCTAATCTCTACCAAAGGGAAATCTTAACCTGTTAGTTAAAATCATCATGACAATGTTCAGAGATTAATCAGCAACTAATCTTTAATCTATGGTAAGAAAACTGCTCTTTAATCTACCAATAACAAAGAGGAAGCTTCAAATATAATGTTGATGAGTTACTCTTCGTTGTCTTATGACATCATGATGGCATCTAACAATTAGTGATAACTCATGAGGGATAAATTCAATATTAACTTCTATAATGATAAATGAATCAAGCAATCTACTTGAGAGCAGCCATTATAGAAGAAATATCATCTACCCTACAAATCCATGTGTGTTCTCTCAATTTTGTCATCAATCATCAATGATAAAGGAAACACTATCTTCTTTGAGATTCGTCACTCCTATGCTAATATGAGCAATTTCATACCATTAGAGACTTACAACTAAAAACTTAACTCAAACTCAAACCTCTAATTAAAATTGCAATCTAGATCTACAATGGAAATTTCACGAAATAAACTAAACTAATCCTACTATTAACAATTCAAATTACTGATTGAAATACTCATAAAAACATAAGTCAAATTCTACTTCTATTTATCTCAACATGTGTAGGAAGATTGATCAGGAAAACTAAATGGGAGCCAGATGGCAAACTAAAAATTAAAATCAAAATTAGCAACTATTCATCCATCAAAACTTTGCCAAAGGAACTCTATGTTCTACATTAACTCAATACTTTGGTTTACTCAATACTTTGTTCTAGCTATTCTACTTCAATTTTCAGAAATTCAAACTAGCATCTAATCACAAAACACTGTTAGTATCTAAGCTTGCAAGATATTTCCTAATAATTAAAGACCTGACATATTATCATTTACAATCAACTGCAAGGAAATTAAAACAATTAAATTGCTTAGACAACCATTTTACAATGAAGTAAAACACATGTGACAAAATGAAGAAGCATTGTTGCATATTTCGAATACAATCTAACTATAAATGTCCACCCAGACCTTGGTGGGACTAGGCAAGTAGTGGCTATATGTTCAGCAGAATCAGAGCTCAAGCAACATGATTTTTGAGCAGAATTGCAACAAGGTGCAAAATTTTATGGAATTACACAGCAAATGATTCTGAAATCCTTCACAATTGATTACGTTGCTCTTGTGGGGCCCACTAATGTAGTGTGCCCATTCAATGATTTCAATTCAAAGTCTGACCCTTTGGAAGGGTCGTCTCCTCAAACAACAAATTCCTATTGTCGTTCTGGGGCTTCTAGAAACCAAATGGGCCACTCAATGTTCAACATAAAAACTCAATCCAAGATTTCAAGGCTCGATTGGCTGGAGGACCCATGTGGGCATGAGCAAAACCAAACACGTCGATTCCCCGGTGCAAGCCGTCGATCTCAACAGTATGAATTCACCCATGGTTTTAGTGTTGGATGGGTGTTGAGAGCGTTAATGGATGGAGTGTCCAGGATCACAGTGTCCGGATGGAGTATCAGGACCAACTCTGGATGGAAAAATGCCATCTGCGAGTTTTCACAAGTGACACACATGATGGACAGGCGGGAGGGGGTGAATGGAGTTGTTGCAGATTAAACAATTATGTATTAGGTATTTACACGGGGATTAAATGAGTCCACAATAATGGAAGGGGAAGTAACAATGGGAACATTCAACTTCATTCACACATATGAGATACATGGAAACAAATATTTCCTTAGGAAACCAATAAAGGGAAAAAAAAAAAAAAAAAACTCTTCTTCTTTATATGATAAGTATCTTTACATTCTATTATCCTTATGTGAGGAATAACCCATGTGGGGCTACAACCCCTGGGCTGTTGCTGCTTCTTTGAAGTGTCAAACTCTCACAGCTTCTCTAGCACCAACTCAGAGGCTTTCCAGCTCCTAGTTTTCTCTGGCACCAACTAGAGGGAAGCACCAACTCCTGGTTTCTCTAGCATCAACTAGGAAGCACCAACTCCTAGGTTATCTAGCACCAACTAGAAGGAGGCTACAGCTCCACTGTGTCCAAGCTGCGCCCAGGCGTTTGAGATAGCAGGTCCTCAGCACCCTCCCTACCACCACGGAAAATAAATCTTTCCCTCTGAGCTTTACTACAATTGATACTAATGTTCAGCAATGGCTTACAGGTCTCATCAACGTTACTGCTGCATTTCCTTGCATGCGCCTGGTGCCTTCTGCACGCGCCACGCTTTCTATTCTTCTTCCCTTTATGATTTATTAACAATGCCATGTCCGTTATTACTTTCCTCTTATTGTTTGGTGCTTCCTCTACCTCCTTCTACCGGTTGGATCGCCCTAACAAGACCCATCTCTTCTTTGTTCTACATATTTATAGTCTCTGTGCATTTCGCATCCTCTGCCACCATCTTCCATGCTCTCTCATGTCAGTCGCGGCCTTGTTCATCGGCAACTCTTGCTGCTTCTCGGCGGTTAGATCCATCTATCAATTTCCTCTCTGAACAATCTTCATTCCACTAAGTCCACGGAACTCTTCATCTCCTGGAAAGTAATACGAGAAGTCTCTTGAGTCCTCTGGAAGAACCATCGATGGTTTCGCGAGTTACACTTTGAACCACCAAGGGCCAGCCGATACTAAATCACCATTGATCGATTAACTATGAAGAAAGCGGTATCCCTCCGATCATATTTAAATTCACCTGCACCTTTGGATGGAGTTCATAGGGTCTTGCATTTAATTCCTGTTCCCACTGGCTATGACCAAAGCTAAATAGAGTTTAATTTCATGATTTCGCATCTCAACATTCATGTGATAGAAGATCTCGACACTACAAGTCCACGATCGTCGAGACTCCGAGATAGAGATTAGCAATGTTAGCTTCTTCCCCTCTGCTGACCATAGGCGTGAACGCAGAGAAATGCATCAAAAGGCTTCATGTTCTGACTTATAAACTTCATCGAGGCGATCAATGGTTGGAATCTCGATGATCCGATGGTTGGATCTGATGTGATCTACATGTCAGCGATTCTGTGATGGGTATCCTTGATGCTCCAAAGGTCACGATTCTTTGAGACCGGGTAGACCTTATCTGCAGCCTCTACTCTTCATGACCCGCAGAATTGATGAGACTAATGTAAAGAAACGTTTCGCACTTATAGTTCATCGAGGCGATCAATGGTGGAATATCTCAATCTACATGGTCGAATCTCATCATGATCTATGTGATTCTTGTGATGAAGAGTATTGATGCTCCAAGGTGAGATGTCGAGACTCCGAGGTATACCTTAACTCTTACTAGCCTTTACCCTTCATGTGCTTGATACCAAACTTGTTGATACGGAGTTATTGCCAAAGGTGCTTCATGTTTCACAAACTTATGAATTTCATCGAGCCAGATCACCGGTCGATATATTCTAATGATCGACGGTCCATGTCGTGATCTCTCATATCCGCGATTCTTGTCGATAGCCAGTCTTGTTGATGCAAATTGGCGGAGCCTTCAGTTATTCTGAAATAGATGCCTCTATCTGCTTCCTCATCTTAACATGTAAACCGATACAAACATATCTTGAAAACACGTTTAACTTTCATCTGAATTATTCACAGCTGATGGAGTCCATAGATTCTTCATGTCACGAACTTCGAAATAGGACTTGGCTTATCCATCTTCTCGATAATGTGACCATGAGATATTACCACTCACCAAGCGATCCTTCTTCGTACTAATCAACCGGTCCCGCAATCCTTGGTGGATGCGGCCGGTCCGGATCTTATCCGATTTTTTCCGCTGGGCCTTCTTCATGCACGATCAATCCCTGATCGCCGGTGATCCAGTGGTCTAGATCTTTTCATGATCTCCCATATCATAAATTGAGTTTGAACCTCTTTCCTTTGAATTTCTTGATTTTTGAAACTCTGAAATGACACATTTGATGTTCACCATGTGTCCTTCTTGAACCAACTGTCAATATTGTTATCGTGATTTATGGCGGTTGAGACTTTCTTTGCTGGATTTCTCAATCTGCAAAACTCCAAAACTACACCTTTGTTGTTCTTTGATTTTTTTTCCTCATAGGCTTTGCATATGATCTTGCCATTCAGTAATACTATTCTTCCTTGCCTTCCCTGTTTGTTGATCTTCATTTGCCTTCTTGAACATCGCCGTTATTGTTCTTGCAATGACAAACATCTTCATGTAATGGCAATCTCCCCTTTGGCGTGATGGCAATACGACGATTAGCTAATTTGTTTGGACCTCAAGCTGTGGCATTAGGTTCGGACCACTCCTTTCTCCCCTTTGACATGTATGTCAAAGAAGAGACATTCTCCCCCCCCTGAGCTATTGCAATATGTTTAGGAGGTATCATATGTTCAACCGATACAAATTCCCCCTAACTTAATGGACTTTCTTAGATGTGGGATGGGATGACACCTAGCTTCTGTTTGAGATATTCAAATAGTGTCTTGGCTGGGGTTTAGTAAAGATGTTGCAATTTGTTCTGTAGTGGGAAAGTAATGGACTAACTGAACAATCTGTTTGGTGACCTACTCTCTCAGAAATGGTATTTTATGGGAATATACATGGTCTTGGAGTGAAGTAGGATTCCTTAGACACCGCGATGGCACTAGTGTTATCTGCAATGGAATTGGATCAGTCTTTATATTTTTACCTCAAGTGCATGAGTGTCACGGAATCATCCTTAAGATCTGAGTGCAGCAAGTAGAAACAACAATGTACTTTGCCTTTGTAGTGGAGTAAAGAAATGGAACTTTCTTTTACTAAGACCTTTAATGAGTCACCCAGAGAAAATGCTCCTCCATTGGTGCTTTCTCTCATCAACATAGTTTACCCAATCTGCGCATCTGAATAAGCAGTTAACTAAAAATTTGGATTTACAGGATACCACAAACCATAAGTCATTGTTTCTTCAAATACCTAAATATCCTTTAGACAACTTGCAAATGACTATGTTTAGTTGCAGACTGATATCTTCCAACCAATCCTACAACATGCATTATGTCAAGACGAGATGTTGTGATGTACAACAAGCTTGCTATCATTGACCTATATGAACTTTTGGTCAACATCAAGTGATTCAACATCCCTTGCTTAATTTTCATCCGGTAACCATAGGTGTACTTAGGTTTAGAATCTTCCATTTTAGAAACCTTTTCAACTTTTCTCTTAGATATTTTTTCTTGAGAAATGAACATCCCGCGCCAGACCTTTGGTAATTTGCAGACCAAGAAAGAATGCCAGTTCACCTATCATAGACATTTCAAATTAGGACTCCATGGCAGAAGCAAACCATTGTTACAATGAATCCTTATTACATCAAGAGATGATGTCATCTACATAGACCAACCTGATGAGAGAAACTCATCTGCCTATTTTGATATATATATTGTTTCAAAATTGTTCCTCTCTTAGACCCTTTGTCTTTGAGATACGTGTCTAGTCTGTGATACTAGGCACGAGGAGCTTGTTTAACCCATATAGATATTTCTTGACTTTCATACTAAGTCAGGGTTATCGGATAGTTCGAAACCCTCTGGTTGTTTTCTATAGACTTCTTCATTTAAATATCCATTTAGAAAAGATGATTCTACATCCATATTATATACATTAGTGCCCATAGGTTTAGAATCTTCCATTTGAAACCTTTTCAACATTTCTCTTAGATATTTTTCTTGAGAAATGAACATCCCTTCAGACCTTTGAGTAATTTGCAGACCAAGGAAAAATGACAGTTCACCTATCATAGACATTTCAAATTCAGACTCCATGCCAGAAGAAAACCATTTTACCAGTGATTCCTTATTACATCCAAAGATGATGTCATCTACATAGACCAACACAATGAGAAACTCATCACCCTCTATTTTGTTATATATATTGTTTTCAACTGTTCCTCTCTTGAACCCTTTGTCTTTGAGATACGTATCTAGTCTATGATACTAGGCACGAGGAGCTTTTTTTAACCCATATAGATATTTCTTCAGCTTTCATACTAAGTCAGGGTTATCAGATAGTTCAAAACCCTTTGGTTGTTCCATATAGACTTCTTCATTTAAATATCCATTTAGAAAAGATGACTTGACATCCATTTGATAAAACTTAAACCTTTTATGACAAGCATAGGCAAGAAATATTCTGATAGCTTCTAACCTTGCTACAGGCACAAATGTTTCATCAAAATCTAGTCCTTCTATTTGAGCATAGCCTTTACAGACCAATCTTGCTTTGTTCCTAACAACTTGTCCTTGCTCATTCAACTTATTCTTAAATATCCATTTGGAACCAATGATATTTTTACCTTTCGGTCTATGAACCATCTCCCACATATTTTTTTCTCAATCTGATCAAGTTCATCATTCATTGCTTTAACCCAAAGGTCATATTTTCTAGCTTCATTAAAGTTCTTAGGTTCCATCATGGATATGAAAACTATATGTGATTTCTCAGTATTTTTTATTATCTTTCTCCTGGTTTGTACACCTTTGTCTTTTTCACCAATTATCTGACTTCCAGGATGATTCTTTTGAGTAATTCTAGAGGAGAAATTTGAAGGAGTCTGTTGATTTTGAGTCTGTTTGATTATCTGTGTCTTTGTCGGATTCAAAGTCTTCATTTTTGTGATTCTTGGACCTGTTCATCTTCAGCTTTAGTTGTGTATTCTGTAGAAGACTCATTACTGTACACCTCTCTTGCTGGGATTCCCTCATCAACTTTTATGTCAATACAGTCAACCATTTTATGTAGCCTCTTATTATAGCATATATATCCTTTGTTGTTTGTAGCATACCCTAAGAAGATACCTTCATCATCCCTGTCATCATATTTGCCAAGGTTCTCATCATTATTCTTTATGTAACATTTACTCCCAAAAGCTTTGAAGTGTTTAATTGAAGTAGGTCTCCCATACCATAGTTCATAAGGTGTCTTGCAACTTTGTGGTCTAAGGTGGGATTTGTTAAGAAAATGGACTGATGTGTGTATTGCTTCTACCCAGTAGGTTTGACCGATGTTCTTCTCATTCATCATTGACTTGGCCATTTCTTGCACTGGTATGTTTTGCCTCTCAACTACTCCATTTTGTTGTGGAGTTCTT
>SNQJ01S0226442.1:0-11950 GCA_010110895.2 Picea sitchensis | reverse complement strand
AACCCACCAGCATTTCCAATAACCTCACTTGGGCCCTCATTCCTTTGAGAGCCCAAAGCTTGTATAGACCACATAACTTCAATGCCTATTGAGCCACCGGATCCCTTTCCACTGTCGCATCTACCTCCTCATGCTCTCTCTCCCTCCACTCCAACACCATCCTGCAAAATCCAAATCAATTTTTGAGTTAAAAACTTATTTTTTTCCCTTTTGTGCACATATACGTGGTTTATCCAAGAACAGTCGCAGGTAGGTCCTGATATATGCCCCCTATAGTTCACACAGAGGTGTATATCTGGTCATATATGTGACATATTGGCCAAAACCCACGTATACTGAAAAACACAATTTGCGCCCTTAAAAACTAAAAAAATGAAGCACAATTCAAAATTGTAAACCATTAAATTTGAAGAGGATGGGATGAAGAGTTACCTAGACTAGATGGCTTGTGATTCCATTACCTATTTCTCCCACGATCGTCGTTTGAATTTCAGAGGTATGTTAGTCCAAATTGCACTATTTTGGGTGAAAATGAAAATGACATAGTAAATTGTGATTTTATTACTATTTATAAAACATTTTTACCCATTCGATATATTTTTATGCTATTATTTTGTCTAATGGACTAATTCAAAAATGGTTTTAAGATGGTTTTTGTAGTTTCAAATCAGTTTCCTTACAGATTTCAATGTCATGGTTGGTTGTTCATATCCTCAGACAGGTATATTCATAACCTAGCATATAGGATAGGTATTCACTACATCATGCAGTTTTGCATTATCCTTCAATTACCACTTTTTACGCCTTAGGTACGAACCCATTTATTGTGATGCATTAACCTCCATCTGCTATCATAGCATCGTTAATAAATGGTAGAGACTTACCAAACATGGGTACCCTAGCTAGAACCTCTTTGTCATTTGACGTCCATGCAGAGACTTTCCTTAGGACCGGGAGTCCATTAAAATTCGACACATGACTTTACAGTGAGCCTCATTTCTCATTCATGTACATGCGACCTTATTACCCGCAGACTCCCAGATCATGAGTCTTAGTTAATCTCTTTTCTGATTCATTACTAAAAATTGAAAAGATCTCCGAGTGATTTGTCCCTTTCACACTCGTTAAAATTGGATTTGAAAGATCATGAGTCTTAGTTAAGATCTTTTCCGACTCGCTATCAAAAATGGAAAAGATCGCCGAGTGAACTTGTCTTCTTCACACTCGTAAATTGGATTTGAAAAGACGTCTATTTGGCACAAGTTTACCCCTTTTTCACACCAAATAGACTACAAGATATAAAAAAGGACATTTTTTGTCATTAAATTGTGATTTCATCTCATTCCCTTGCTATAGTATTGAGCCTTTAGACGGTTTGCACTTTGCGTTATAAACCATGGCCCAAGCAGTTCGCATCCTCAACCAAGCAGAGTCGTGTCTATATCCTTCGCAATTTGACACCCTATACCCTGGAGGGAACATCACCCTGAGTGTCCATCTCTCACATGCATTTCCTTGCATTGAGCATAGGTACATTCCACTGTTGGAACTAGTTTTTCTTACTTGGGACACTCGTTCCCTCCTTTGTATCATAGCATTCAATTGTTATGAAAAAATAAAAAAAGATGGGCAGGAAGGGAGTACTATATTGTAATTGGAAGCAGTTGTGTCATCTTTGAACAGAGAACAAAGTTATTGAGTCCTTGCATCATCATAATTTTGGGTTTAGCATGGCCTTAGGAAGCTGATCTCGTTACAGAATTTTCTCTACCAACTGGTTAATCTTCTAGCCACTATAGAGAACATTATGGATGCCTCCTGCATCTAATCGTCAAATCATTAAGTCTATGCTGCCAGAGTCCACCGTATGTCTCATTCTCTTGTTCAAAGGAAGTCTATCAACCTGTGTCGGCCACTCCTTAGAAATCTTGAATTTGCATGTCAGCCATACCCTTAGTTTGTCTTAGAATCACATGATACTTTGGTCTTATGATGCACCCTGGCCCTACATTCATCATTGGTAGGTCACCTTGAACCCAACAATTGACATTTCATCATGGGTTGTTTACTGGGTGGTTTCCATTGTTTTCGAAGGCAAGAGATCTATTCACACTTTGGGATTCGTGCAGTGTCTTGGATTCCATTAGCCTTATTGGTGGTTTCCTTGCCTTTGTCAATAGTTTTCATCACTGACTGCTATTTAGGGGGTCTTTTTCATGTACCACTTGCATTTGGCACATGCGAAAGACGCACAGGGTCATTGGTTCGTGAACATGTTCTTCTGGATACAAAACTTAGAGTTTTATGAGTACCTTGAGGTTTGCAGTCATTAGTGGCAGGCTCTCTCACCATTGATAGATGGGAATACATCAATGTCTCTTGATCAATGGATCTCTCAAATGTTCAAGACCAGCTCCTTCAATCACATTTGTAGAGATGTACTCGATGCCTTGATACCTACTTTCATCATTGGTAGTTTGTCTTATGTTTTTTAACGGTATACCTCAATGAATGGTAATCAAACGATGTCTCATCATGCTCGACCTCAACTCATTTATTCACATGAAGTAGATTTGCACCATTGGCGGATTGTATTGAAGACTTGAAGACATTACTTTGTAGACACAACTTTCCTGAGTTGTTGTTTCCATTTTGTCAGACTAGTACCTATTTGACTTCAGCGATCATGGGAGATTAGATTGTACTCCTTGGTATATAGATATCTTCAGATTGATTTTGAGACTGGTTTCATTGGGCCTTTTTCATGACTATGAAAACTATTGGCATGTAACTGCATTTGTATTTTCCTACTCATGGCCATGAACACTTGTTGGTATATTTTCCACATGGATCTGCATTGTATTCTTGGCAGCCATGTATGCAAAGTTAGTACATAATGTAATGAACAATTGAGTTTGTCCAACTGGTTCTATACCACTCCACTTCTGGGTTATTTATAATGTATTTCGGCCATCGCAAATACTCCTCTGATCTCACACATTAGGGGGCATCTGTTATAGCAAGATTTGTCTCACCATTTCTATCTTGCACAGAGGGCCTTTTTCCATTTCCCTATGTAGACTTCTCAACCCCCTTTTTGATAAATCCATAGCCAAAATTATATATTTTTCCACATATACACTCCCTAACTGCTTTGCAAGATGCGTATACACTTGATGCTCCACTACAGCTCGTGTATATCAGGATTTGTGCCAAAAAATACAAAATGAGGTCGGGTTTCCATGTCATGACAGAAGATATATGATCTTTGGCCTTCCATATACTGGAAACGTTCTGACTTGGCCCTTCAGTTGCATTTTGGAGGCTATAAGAGCTTAGTTTTGAGCTATGGAAAAGAGAGAGAAAACATTCAACTTTGAGAGCATAGTTACTCTGGAGAAATTACTTCATATTGAGTCTGCATCCCTTTGTCCCTCAAGTCTGAACATAGTGTTCAGTCCCCAAGCTCTTCCCTTATTGTCAAGAGAATCTCTTTATCTCTTCGCTATGAGCTTTCTTTTGGTGGAGGATTGAAGTGGTGGAGACCCAGTAGGAAGGAACTTGGTTTCTTGGTTTCGAACCGTGCCGACACGGAAGTCTGTAATGTTGATACTTATGTTGATCAATTATTTATAGAAATACTCCTTTCCCGTCCTATCGATATCTTGCAAATATATGATTATTATCCATGGGTATGTTTGTAATGTTTATTAATGGATTGTGCTATCTAATGTGCTAACTCATTTTATATACTGTCACTATATACTTTCATCACTTGTTTGTCGATAACTTCTTGCAGGTGTAAGGCTTTGGGTCAGAGTGATCAATGGTGGAATGACATAAAATGATTGGATCAAGGTAGGCTTCTTCCTCGTATTTCACATTAGTTTATATAGCACATGTTGGAATCGAGTTGATTTCTGTAGTCATACCTATCTGTTGTGGTTTACCCTTTTCCATAGAGAGTTTTCCCCTTGTAACAATCTATGCAAAGCACAATAATACTTGAGCACTAGATGTCGCTCCAAATATTTGATACCCAACTTGGTGCAAAGGTATGGAACATATTTATGAACTTTGGCACTACTTGGTCTCTTTCTTTCCACAGTGTGGTCCATTTGGTATAAAAGTCGTCATAACTTCTGACAGGGTAGTATTGTTCTTTAATAGCATCCCTGAAGGATTCCCAGGTTGCCACGACTGTAAATAATGAGGGTTCCTCTGTTTCCTTTTTCTCAGAAACTTTCCCACTAATATTTGACATGGGGAACGACTTTGAGGAGCGCAAAAGTAATATTTTCCCTATTTGAAAAGTTATGGATAGAAAAATACCCTTCTAGTAGATTCAACCACTTGTCTATAACATTTGCGTCTATGTGACCTTCAAATATAGGAATATCAAAGTTGATTTTTACCTTGAAGGGGGTGGTGCCTCCGCTCGAGGAAGATGCATCACCTATTGGTAGCTGCCGAAGGATTTGCGTAGAACTATCCATCATCTCATTCCTATGTTGAGTGAGGAATTCCTCAAGGAACCTCTTGAAAGGATCTCTTGTCCTGTCATATTTCTTTTTTCCTGCCATGAAAGGTCCCTTAGGTGTGCGAGATATTTTTTCCTCAAGAGAAACAAGCTCGAGACCCAATTATTTGTACCCTGACCTCATTGGGGACATGCACTACGATGACAAGGAGCAGACCACTCTGATAACACTGATACGGATTTTATGAGAAGAATGAAATGAATACAAATTTAAAATATGCTTAACAAAGAATAACAAAGATACAGTAAAACTAGTTCTCTATTCAATAAGCAAATAAGTTGAAACTGTAAAATGTAGCGAAAAACAAGCTTGTTGGAATGGTGGTAGCTTATCTCTAAGAAGAGATGTGATGGATGCACTCATTCATAAGAATATGGTTACAATGAGGCTCTAGAGGCCTTTTTACAATAAATAGGAATTTAAAAAACCCTAGACATCCAAAAACCTAACCCTAGGAGATGAAGTGCCAAAAGTCATGTGGGCCCCGTTTGGGTAAGTCAGTGCATGAACTTCCCAGAGTCGTAACTTTTGCATACGATCTTTGTTTTAGGCGCGCGATAACCTGTTGGAAATTTATATCTGAGAATATTTTTTTTTGATTGGCCCAAGTGAGTTCCATCGACTGTTAGATGGGCCCCAAATCCCAAAAAAACATCGTTTAGGGCCTCAAAACGGCCCCGAAAGTTTGGAACCCGAAAACTGCCGAAAAACTGCCAAGGTGGAAAACTATTTTTCAACCCAATGGAATAAGTGGGTGGCCATTGATATCCACCTAGATCACAATTGTAGGCATGTTGTACATAGTGTAGCTATTCATCCCAAATCTTATGATGTTTACTGCAATATCCTAAAAGAAAATGTACCACTGTTATGTTCACCACCTATGTATGTTCATCAGTGATCCAGATTTATGTAGGAACACAATGAAATACATAAATACACATAAACACAGAGATGCAGCGGAAATAAGACTTCATTTCATTAACAACAAATGATTGAAATATGCTTACAGACAGAATGGAAATAAACTAGCTAGGGCACTGGTAGCTTATCTCTGAGAAGAGATGTGGCAGCTAATGGCCTCTGAACTATGTGTTACAATGAGGCTCGAAGGCCTATTATTATTGAGAAACAATGGAAAACCCTAAACATCCAAAGACCTAACCCTAGGAGATGAAACGCTAAGACTATGGGCCCCGTTTGGGTAAGTTGGTACATCAGCTTCCCGGGGACGTGCTCGGCTTCGAGGACGTAACTTTGAACATACAATCTCCATTTGATGCGTTCCATACCTTATTAGAATATCTATCGAGGAATACAACTTTTGGGTGAGCAACATTGATGTATGATCCATGTTGCTCTGTTTTCCCAAAATGTTGTTTAAGGCCTCAAAACTGACTCTGAGTTTAGGACCGAAAAATGGTTAAAATAGTAAATGCGGAAGCGAAAAAACTAAAAGAAAAGCAATGGTGGGGGTCCAAGTGGAATAGGTGGGTGGCCACCAATATCCACTGGATCATTCCTCCCCTTAGGAAGCAATGGCCCCATTCGTTGAGTTCTCCATGAGATGAGGAAACTACATTGAACTTGGTCCACACAGTGAGCCATTTGCCTTGGTGAAGGAGTTGGCCTACTTTGGCAACTTGATATAGTGGTATCCTTTGTTTTTGGGTGTGCTTAATCTATGTATCCATGATCACGGTCGATTCTGTCTTGTTCCATGTAGTCGGGATTTAACTCTGTTGGTGTGAATCGTTCTGCCATGGATAATGTGTCTGGTACTAGGTGGAAAGTAGGGCGAAGTCCACGATGAACATTGGAGTGCGAGACCAAGGAATGGTGGAATGTGAGCTCAAAGGCATTTTCCCCTACATCCTTGGTGAGGGTGTCTGACCCATATCGGAGAGGATGAAGCTTGCGGTGGGGTCAGCGAGGCGCTCCTTTTGCAAATCATTACACTTTGTAAGCCCACGGAAGTTGTGTGGAACCGATGTTGATCGTATAGTTGCTTGTACGCAGCACATTGGCTCTATCCAAGATGTCATGAACCTATTGGCCGGATGTGTTGAATGTGCTCAATGAAGTTGTTTTCCTTATCTGACTCGGTGGACATGGAAATTTGAATATGCACGAGTAGCCACAAATGGCATGGCCTATGTCCAATGGGACATAGTGGTTGGAATCCCAAAGCCCACTTGAAAGGGGTTGTGGTGGTTGAGCTATGGAGAGCCCAGTTTGCATTTGTAGTTGTGTTGTACATAAGGAAGGATTTCATCCCGTGTGCATGGATGCTTTGAATTGTACATGCGGCGAGAATGTGCACGATCATCAGGTTGATGACCTCTATTTGGCCATCGGTTTGCGGATGAAGGCATCAGACTTAGTGAGCTTGGTGTCCCAACATCGACTAGAGGTTGGACCAAAATGTACTAAGACCTCTTCTATGTCGATCTAAGATGATAGACTATGGGATCCCAGTGTACCCATGATTCAAAGCATTTAGCGATGGCTTCTCTTTGTGATATTCTTCTTGCGGGCCATCATGATGGACATCTTGAGAATCGGTCGATGACCAAAAATCTGATCATTTCCATGCTTGAAGTAGAAGGAAGGCGGTATGTAATCAGGGTGATTCCAAAGGTCGACTGGCGGTAGGAAGTGGAGTATAGAGGCCTTGCTTCTTGATGGTCCGGTTTGGAAATGTGCGCCAAGTAGTTCGGGAACTTGATGTACTTACTGACATCTTGTCGAGGGTTCAACCAATAGAAATACTTTTGCAACACTACCACTATCTTTTTTACGCCAATTGTCCTACCACCTTATTGTAGTGAACTTCCCAAATCATATTGGCACTTTCGCTTGAAGGAACACAAAGGTGTCGGGACCATGAGACATCCGGAGGAGGTGAAAATTGGGAACTTGTTTACCCTCGAGAGTGTGTATTTTATGTGTGAATACGGATCACTTGTGTGAAGCGACCAATCGGAAGTCGTGCCCACAAGAGTTGAACTTGATGGTTAAGCCCGCGATGGGTGGTTGAATAAAGGCGATCGCAACATTAGTCTTGCCAGCATGCTTAATGTTCAAATGGTGGAATTGTTGCGGGTATGTGGACCATACGATTGGCAATGGATTACGCAACTTCCTTGTCTATGTAAATCTGGGGGTGATTGGTGCATGTGGATGACCGTTTCTTTTTCCAAAATGTAATGCTTCCATTTGCCGACAAGCCTGCACAATGAGATACATTTCTTTGTCATAAGTGGGATACTTTTGAATTGTGTCGAAAAGTGTCTCAACGTGATACTCTGCTTGGATGCCCATGTTGGTAAGGACTACTAATAGCATAGTCATATCTCGATCTCAAATGGTTGTTTGCAAGTCGGTAATGTGAGCAGCAGTGCGGAGAAAGTGATGCTTCAACTCCTCCGAACACCTTAAATTGGATTCAAACCAAAAGAATTTTCTTTAGCTCCTCCCTTGGTGACTTGACTCAAGGGGCCAAGTGATATGGAAGAATCCCAACACACAAACTGCGGTAGAAATTAGCAAGACACAAAAATCTGTGGAGCTCTATTAGAGGTGGTTGAGATGGACAATCCCGGATGATTAGATCTTTCTTTGGATCCACATACCCCACTCATCAATAACATGTCCAAATCTTTGAGACACCGGGTTATGCGAGTGCATTTCTCCAAATTGTACACAACTTGTGTTGTCCACGGTGTTTGGAGGACACATGGGATGTGGTGGAGGTGCTCTTCAAAATGCATGTTAAAGATCAAAATGTCATCAAAGTACACCACCACTACAAAGGAGTTGGTGAATGGGCATGAGATGTCTTCCATTAGCCTCATAGAGGTTCTTGGGGAATTAGTCAACCCAAAAGGCATGACCAACCATTGAAAAGGCCCTCCTTGGATTTGAATCTTGTATCTTCCACACATGAGGAGGTTCGATTGGTACTTGGTGATACTCGGACTTCAAGTTGATCTTGTTGAAATATTTTTCCCCCGTGAGTTGATCAAGTAGGTCGTTGATTTGGGGGATTGGGTATTGGTTATTGACTTTGATCTTGTTCAGAGCTCTGTAGTTGATACACTTTTTCCAAGTCCCATCCTTCTTCTAAACCAACTTGTCCCGGGCTCCCACTGAGGGTGATGACTTGGTCGGATGTGACCTTTCTACGACATCTTCTGAATATGCCTCTTGATTTCATCATTCTCGAGAACAAAGCATGTGATAGATGGGTCCATTGGAGTGGCGCAGGCTTGAGATAAGATGGGGTGCTGACTTTGGCAGTCATAGAAACACCCTTGTGGGGAGGTGAAGATGTCTCATTACTCCTCCACGCTGACCTTATCCGTTTATTGTTTTCATTCCAATGGGGCCTATATAGAGGTCATGGCCACCAAGTATTCCTCTTTTCGAGGGTGGATCATTAGGAAAACAAATTTCTGGTTTTAGAAATGAGCTTACCGCATTATTTTGCGGTGCCGAAGATGGTGGTAAAGCGATTACTATCTCTGGTATCTGTACAACTTATTTCCCAAAGTGATAATAGCAACACGAGGCATGGACTCATACACGGCATAATAAGCTTCCACAAGTACATTTGGCCTAATAATACATCAAAAACATCAAAGGGATCAATGTCACATAATACCTCATCGTGAAGGGGCTTGATGTTGTAGGGAAGGTGACATTGTTGGTCGACGGAGTCCCATCCTTGGTGCAACCACTTAATGGTGTATGGTTGCGGGTGTCGTGTCGTCGACTATTAACCTCTTCATGACCTCTCTTTGATATGGGGTTTTTAAACTCTGGTTAATGCGACAATGAACTGCAATGGGAACCCTTTACCCACATCTTGGAATGGAAGGCACTCTGCCTCCTCTAGATCTTATGGTTCCTCCTTCTAGATCTTCGTGGTGTATGATGGCATTAGGCTCCACATCGATAATCTGCTTCCCCTGTCATTCCCCTTGTTGGGTTGATTAGTCGGAGCATGCATTGATTCATATGCCTTCAACTTCGGTACTAGTGGCCTTGGCCCGACCTCACTTGTGTTGTGAGTGGAGCTCTTATGGAACTCACCCTTCCCCATCTCCTTTTTGGCCCGTGGTGTTGTTCTTTGCTTGTGGATTTGGCCGGTTGCCCTGGGTTGTCGTGCCTTGGCTTGGTCCTTTGTACTGCGGTTTGGGGGTACCTTTCACTTTCTTCTGATTCGCAAACCCAAAGTATCGCTTCTTATGTTTGAACTTCTTCTCAATCTTGGCGACATATTGATATGCCACATAAGCGAGGAGATGTCGGGGAACTCCATTTCCTCTTGAATATATATGTGTAGACAAACGTGGTACTAAACACAAATGTTTCTCTAAATCTTTGATACCCAACTTTGTGCATAGGGTGTAAACAGTTAGATCATTTCATGTACATCTTGGTCCCTTTGTTGCCTTGATTAGTAGTACATTGTATGTATTTGTCCTCATAGATCCCCACGGGATAATATTGTTCCTGATGTCATCTCAAAATAATTCCAAGTGGGTGCATCCGAGAACAGAGAGTGTTCTCCTGGCCTCTTACTATAAGTAGGTTTCCCATAGTCCTTGACATGAGGCTTTTAGGAGTACGAAAATAATCTTTTCTTGGTCGGAAAAGTCATGGACCAAGAAATATCCTTCTAACGAGATTCAACCATCTATCTATGACCTCTGCATCTATTTGGCCCTCAAATGTGGGAATGTCAAAGTTTACTTGTACCTTAAAGAGGAGTGGCGCCTCTAGAGTGGATATTGGATGTCGATGCGGCGATTGGGAATTTGTTGAAGAATCTGGGAAAAGTTTTCATCATCGTGTTCCTTGTTTCTCGAGGACCTCCTCGAGAAACAAAATTTACTGATAGGATATCCTACTCCCTCATATTTCTTCTCTTCCCCCATGGGTGGTCGTGGGGGTTTAGGGATGATCTTGCAAAGGTTCAACCGGATCGAGCCCCAACTCCTTATACTCGACCTCGTTGGGCACATGCAAAGAAGGATCGAGAATGAGAAAGCCAGCTACATTACCGATTTGGTTGTGGAACACAATGAAATCTGAGAAATACATAAACAGAATCTTGTGAAATAAGACTTCATTTCATTAATAACAAATGATTGAAATATTACGAGGCAGAATGGAAATAAACTAGCTAGAGATATGATTGGTGGCTTATCTAGAGAGAGAGATGGCGACTCTTGGCCTCACGAATTGTGTGTTACAATGAGGCTAGAAGGCCTATTATTATTTAGAAACAATGGAAAACCCTAAACATCCAAAGACCTAACCTAGGAGATGAAACACCAAGACTATGGGCCCCATTTGGGTAAGTTGGTACATCAACTTCCCGAGACCGTAACTTTATACATACGATATTTGTTTGATGCATTCCATACCCTCGTTAGAAAGATCTATCCGAGGACTACAACTTTTGGGTGAAATGATGATCTATGATCCATGTCTCCCCATTTCCCAAAAGCGTCATTAAGGCCTCAAAGCGGCCGAAAGGATTCGGGACCGAGGAAAAGCGCTAAAAATAGTAAAGGAAACTAAAAAACTACAAGAAGAAATGGTGGGGGGTCCAAGTGGAATAGGTGGGTTTCCACCAATATCCACACGGATCAATCAGTCTATGGATGAAATGAAATGATCTTCTTTAATTTAGTGTCCATCAACTCCCACAAATTTTCCAAAACTTCCTAAGAAACCAGGAGTCCCGACCTCACACAATAGATGTGGGTAACCCAAAATGAACCCAAACATTACCAAAGAGGAGTCCCGACCTCACACAATAGATGTGGGTAACCCAAAATGAACCCAAACATTCTGAAAGAACATGTGTGCAGTTTGTTCAACTATGACCTCCTAGTGACAAGTCATTAGAATACAAATTTTGTTGAACCCATCCACTACCACATACAAATAACCATGAATCTTTCTATACATATGTAACCCTCCCATAAAAATTATAGCGACACTTTCCCATGGGAAAAAAAGGTACTGGAAGTGGTTTCTACAATCCCAACTTCCTATTTCTTGGTTTACTAGTGGCACACATAACACACCCTTTTACATACTTGGATACCGTTTCATTCATTCAAGACCAGTAAAAAAACCTTTTCATTTATGCTTCTACCTTACCTACCCCATAATAACCAAAAATGAGAGAAGTGTTGGATTCTTTGATTACATGAATCCTTTCATCCCTAGGAATACATAACTTTCCAAGGTGATAGAATAATTTATCATGAACATGATAATCTAGTTCTTCTACGTGAGTACCATAGGTTAAGTTTTCATATACATAGTTGAATTCTTCATCTTTAGCATATTGTTACACATAACTTTCATGAGTTAAAGGATTATGT
>SNQJ01S0226440.1:0-14610 GCA_010110895.2 Picea sitchensis | reverse complement strand
ACAAACATGACCCTAAGACTATTAATTCATCATCCCTTTCCAATTTACTTGCATTATCCACCCCAAAATTTAGGAATTTCACTCTAGTTTCACAATTTCCCCCAAATCTGTCACAGATCCAAAATCTGCAACAACGAAAGTTTACAAATTCATGTTGATCCTGGCCCATACAGTCTAGCGTTGAACTAAAATATTTTATACCAAATTTGTAATGTCCCCCAGTACTAAACCCATAAAAAAATATAATACCATTAATTTTACATACAACACATCATGCTAAAAATCCCCATACATTCAACAACAATAATTTAAAAACATGAATGCAACTAATTAACATGCACTTACCAACATGTAATTTCTCAAAAACACAGATTTTATGTGCAACAATATAAACCCATAAATAAAAACATTGAATAGAGGTAAAATAGTCATCATTTAAATCAAATGTGCAACCATTTGAAGAGGATGAACATTCCACCCAACCACACACTTGATACTCCAAATATCAATAGCAACTCACCCCCAAGCTAGGGCTAGGAATTCACAAGAAAGGGTGTCTACTAAGGGTGTCTATTTTCCACTTACAACAAGCTAGTTTCCTACAACCATCACAATCCATCAAATTTCTTCCCCACACCCTGCACAACCCAAGGAACTTGATCCCCTTCTCTATTGTAGAGTCCCTAAGGATATCCCCCTTCTCTCCAAGTCTCCAACATAGGTTGGCTAGGAATATCTCTTGTTGGAAACTCAAAGGAATAACAACTACAACAAGAAAATCTCAACAAAAATACAATTCCTTTTAGCAACAAAAATCACTCCACAATACTAACAACCTAATTCTTCATGCATTTTTACATCTCCAAATAGCTACCACACATGCCCATTATGGCTTCCTTCAAGATCCAACATTTTGCACTCCCTTCCTGTCCCAAAAAATGCCTGTAAAAACTCCTCGTTTTTCCCATACGAATTTCCTTTTCCCCAAGCCAACTAACTCTCACTCTCCCCAATGTTGATTATGCTTCAGTCCCATGCTCCCAATAACTATGGGATGTGATTCTTCACACCCACCCTCTTACATGTATTCAATGATTGTGCTCTCATACACTTAAGGGAAAATTAGAAGGTTCACTCAAAACAATAATTTATGAAATGGTTTAATATTTAAAAATCATGAATAAAAACCCCACATTAGACCCCTCCTCTCTTGTGGAAAACTTAACCCCCATGACTCTGTCCATGTCCATCTACAACCAACATCACATTTTATTAAATTATTTTTTATATACAATGTTTGTGTTGGGCACATGCCTATTTTGGGGAAAAGGCCATTTTTGGAGAGAAAAGCACAAAGTAGAAGAAAAGACAGCTGGAAGGAAAAGAAGCACGTGTGAGGGAAGAATGTGGGGCACGCATGAGAGGGAGACCTAACTACATTAGGGCTAGGGTTTTTGTAAGATATTGTAATGGTTGAGAAGCCAATAATATGTATAAGTAGTACCTAGGAGGTCTAGTAAAGAGGGAGACACAGAGGAGAGTGAGAAAGGCTAGAAATGCAGCTCCTGTGCCTCTTTTGTCACCTAAATGAGCAAAACAGAGGTGCTTACAAGCTTAGTTGGGTTAGCTAAGAAACACAGCAATAAAGGAAAGGGTTATAGGAATAAACATAAAATTCTAAGCTAAGAATTAAATTAGGAAAGGAAAAAACAACTAAACTATTGTGTATAAGGACATAAGAACAAGAAACAAACAAGACTCATGTCACCAATGGAAAGGATTGTATTAGTGAAAATAAAACACCGAAGAGAAAGGGGACTTTGGGTCCCTTCTTCCTCCAAGGGAGGGCTCTTGGACCCCCAATATTGAGCTCTTCTTACAACTTGAAAACTTGAAAGAAGTGGTGAAAGAATCCCAAGCTAACCCACTCAAAAGGTGATGTGTATTGCCCAAATGTAATGGTGCTAGTATGCTCTTTATGAGAAAAGAGGTTTCCCCAAGAGAATGGAAGTAGCATAACCTTGCAAATGAATTCCTTTTAAAATGTACTGCACCCATGGCCTTGCTTTATAGCACCACTTTGATGTATTGTGCAACCAACTTTTAGTGTGAAAAGGGGCTATTTAGGGCACCTTTAGGTCTTTGACTAGCCACCCAGCCGGATCCAGCTGAGATTTGGATGTCAAATCGACTTGGAAGATAAACCAGAAGTAGGTGGGAGGCCAACCAACATCATAAATGTGTTGTTCTTAGGTGTGCACGACTTTTAGCATCCACAGTCGTGCATCTTGCACATGTGCACTTTTCCTGCGTTTCTTGATGGCGCATGTGCGCGTGTGCCCTATGTAGTCATAGGGCATCTTGATTTTATAACTGGTTGTATAGTTTTGGGCCTTTTGGAAATGATTTTTTGGTAATTTTGGTCCATGGGTGAACTCATAGCTGTTTGAAGATGTTGGATTCCTGTAACCATTTGCGGACGAAATTTCGGTGATAACAGATGCCCCCTGATGGATGAGGTTAGGAGCATACGTGTAGCCAAAATTCATCAATGTTTCTTCTACTGAGAGTAACGTTGTAAGAAAGAGAGATAGTGAGAGTATCAAGAGTGACCCATTGGAGGGACAAGGGAACCTGTAGGACCCAACCTTTCACAAGGTGTGGAAAATAAATTGTGTATAGACGAGGTGGGCATAACCCATGCTTGTTTCATGTAACTCAAAAAAGGGTGTTGTACAGTAACTAAAACTGTGTGTTGATGTAGACAACTGTAGCACCCTCAGGGGTGGATTTTGAAAAAGGAAAAGGACAATTCTGATGAGGAATAATACTCTAAACAGTAGGCAATGATAATTGTAAGAAGTATCATGGATTTTGTGGGCATTGATATCCCAACAAAGTTCAGAGGTCTTCGGAAAATATAAAAAAAATTTGCAATAGTCGCAAAGTAAGACCCACCGTAACATGAGAAAGTGTTGAAGTTGAATGTTATGGGGTTCAACAATAACAGAGAGCAATGATGGTTCTCCCTATGCCATCCGAGACTCCTCATTGTAAAGGTAATGAGAGTCAATATATTGTCGCCCTCTTGGAAAATGTGTTGATGTCGACAGAAAGGGTGACACGACTTCGAGAAGCGAAGGGATTCATGAAATCTACTTGGACAAAATCAGGAACTGATGAGGAACATGGATGAAGTCGAGGAGTAGTGAGACCCACGAATGCCTTTGGTTGGGGAGCGGTGTAAAGTGGTAGCAACCGCGAAACTGAATCTAGTGTCAGGGGGACATCTAAATGAGGGTAAATTGTGCCAAAGGCGTGAAAAAATGGACAAACACAGAGATCAAAAAGGTTTATGGACTTGTAAGATACTCAAGGTTTATTTATAATGTCAGCGAGGGTAGGAGTTTAAAAAATGCCCCAACCAAGGGCGACATGGGTTGCTTTTCCAGGAAAAGAAGGTCGCCAAGGGTGACAACAAAAAACTATGTAAATGTTGGAAACAAAGGCTTTTTACAATTACCAAATGAATAAAGAATAATTTGGGATGAGTGTACAAATACAGAAACAAGTGCCCCAGTGCAAGATGGTTGGGCCAGTTAGGGCGCAATTTGCATGGAGAACTGGTGGAGGTCGGGGGGCCCATGGGTTGGTTTTTTTATGAGGTAAATGGAATGGAGGGAAATTTGCAGAAGGGTAAACTGATTGTGGATGAAATGGATGGTTAATGATACTGCGGAGATGTAGTCAAAATAGAACCTTGAAGAGATAACCTGGGAGTCCATTGGGAAAGATAGCAAAATGAGGAAAATAAGAATGTGGTTGATTCTCGAAAATGCATAAGACTATCGAGACTCCCATCCCTAGGGGGTGAATGCAGCATGAGTGTCAAAGTGCCAAGGGGGACTATGAATGGGACAACTCATGTGGGGGATAGTGCTACCGAGTGACAATACCAAAATGTAGCGGAGGTGACAGTACTGCAGAGCCAGATATGAGGATCCTACAGGAAAATTTTAGAGGTTGTGACTAGATATGAAATTGTGATTCAGAGGGAATGATTACATGTCAGTGTCGATCATATACCTGAAGGGGATGCACTGGTGTGTGATGACCTAGTACCTACACACATGAAAACCGAATACCTGCCATGAACAATATCTGAAAATAAAGAACATATAACAATTATTTGATAATTTTGAACTTGAGCAGGTGTACCTGAGTATGTCATGGAAAGATGCTCCATCGGGGAAAAGGGAAAATTATAACCCGAGGAAAATGTTTGCGTAAGTGGTCAAAGATGGTTTGAAAAAAGGATCTTATGGGCTCCTGTACCAAAAAATGAAAGTGGGGAAAAGGGCTTAGATATGGATGGGGGGTCCAGAATTCCATCTGAGTTTCACTGACACTATGGGCGATTGGGTGGTAATTTGGTGGGAAGACATGGACCTCCCCTTTGCTTGAGGACTGATGAAGAAATATAATGAATTGCATGCACGGGAGCATTGGTATGGAGTGTCGGAGGAAGCTCAAGAAGATATGTGTGGCATTCTGCGGCTAATGTGTGGCGGACGTATGGGATAGATGGGCAATGATGAGTGTAATGCCCATATTATGTGCATATGGAACATGCAAAATTGGTTAATATATGTTGTTTGTGTGTGGTTGATGACTTCATAGTAGTGTGGGACGTCCTTGGTGGAGTGGTAAGCAAAAGGTGTTGTTGAGGAAGCTGGATAAAATTGCGTAGCTCGGGAAGAGAAGGACATTTGTGAGTGGGGTGTCCTTTTATTTCACATAAGGTGCAAGGGAGTTGAACTCGGGGAGGTAGTGGAGTGATGGGATCTTTCTTCTTATGTTTTCCCCCAACCGCAGTGATGGTGCTAGTGATTGGGGGTGAGGGTGGTGTGGTAGGAACAAGTATTGGAATCTGCACCGGGATTTCCTCTGACTGAGGAGGGAGGGATGGTTGAGGAACCATATTGGGTGGATGTAGATACCATACCGGGATTTTCCCCTGGAGGGGGGGGATATCTATGATAAGTGGTGGGGTGGTGCTCTCAGGGAACTCCTAAAGTAATATTTCTTCCACTGGTGGAACTTTGATATGGAGAGGGGACTTAGTGATAGGAGTCTTGTCTCTGATGTTTGTTCCTTTAGAGGAAACTACACACACTTGTGCTGAAAAAGATGGGTTTAGGAACGGTGGTTCTCCCTGACAAGTGCCCAACATGGATGGGTCTTGGAATAATCCAGGGCCAATGTTGGCAACTGGAAAATCATTCGAGCTAGCATGAACAAGGGGGAGGATGTTATCGATGTTGGTGACTTGGTTAGGCTCATAATGTGTAAGTTGGTTGATGGTGACAATCTTCCCATTATGGGGGAACATCATCGTATGAAATACAAAAGAGGCGAACGCCTTCATAGAATACATGTAGTTGCGTCCGAACAAGATATTGTAATCAAGATGGGAATCAATAACTTCAATGTCAATGAGGATGGTTTTTCCCCCAAGTTCTATGGGGACATTTTGACAAAGCCCTGTGGAAGATGTTGGTCGACTGTCATAAGCTCGAAGGGTGATGGTAGAGGGTACTAGCTTAGGGGAGACAATTTTCTTCCATACATGTTTAGACATGATGCAGGTGGATGCACCTTCATCGATGATACACTGATAAACTGTAGTGTTCTAGATATTAACGGGTATCTGGAAGGCTACTTGGGCAGGAAGACATGGTTCTCCATTATCTGAATCAAATGTGATCAGCTGTGTGTCAACTATGTCGATTGCCACCAAGGTAGAAAGAAAGGATTTTCTCTGTGATGGATAGGTTTGGAGGAACTCCAACACAGATATGGCTATGGGAGACTAGGATAAGTCATCAATCAGACTATAATTATGAGCAGCCCTAGCATGAGGGTTATGTACATTCCATAGTAAAGGCATATGTGGTATGCGAGGAATGGGTTCCGCATTATGACATGGAATCATCAATGGTTGTCCTGTAGTAGTTGGAAGTGTTTTTGAGGTGGTTGGGGTAGAGTCAGGAGACATGTCATATTGACAGTTGTGGGTTTGTAGAAGAATTTCTTCACTGGTGAGGAGGACACTGCGATCAACTGAATTCCCAGGTTGAGTGGCACCCGGGGTTGGATATTGCCCCATTTGTGGTGGGGTAGGGTTGATCACTTATTGGGTGTTCATCACACCTTGGTATGGAATGGGGTTTTGAAAAATAGTTGGATGTAGTGGCTTCAAATACTGTTGTGGGGCCTGCTGAGGGGAAGATGGTGTCAGAGGTCCCTATGAGTTCATGGATGCCCTCATCCGTTGGAGATTAGGAATTTTGGGGCAATGATGAGTATAATGTCCATACTCATTACATATAGTGCAAGGGAAGTTAGTTTGAAGATTTTTTTTCTTCCCTTGTCGTGGTATATTCTTATTAGTTCCCCCTTGGGGGTCTTGGTATTGGTTGCCCCTAATGGGATGGTTGTGGGGGTCATTCCCGCTTGGCCCTAGATTTTCATTGTTTCGGTTTCTTCCATTTTTCTTATGAGTCAGATTGGTCATATTCAACTATTCAAATGTATGAACCTATTGAATGGGAAATGGATGAACAAAGTTGACGTCGGCATGTGGTTGTCCCGGTGGAGGATTAACTGGTTGGGGAGGACTAAGAAGTGGAAACTATGGATTGTTATGTGGATAGGATCCATATGGCGTATAGGAAGTAGAGGTACTTCCACTACTGCTACGGTTATATCCAGGGGTTGGGGGTGGACCCGTATTGGATTAAGAGATCGGATACAACATGGGTACGGGTAGGAGTGCCCCCAATGATTGAGGGGGAACAACAGGGTATGATTGTTGGTAAAGGGGAGGGGGGTAGTAAGGATTTCCTCCATATGTCGGTGGATATAAAGGTGTACCATACATAGTGGGTTGTGGGGGGTATGGATTGTGGTGTGTTGTGGTACCAATCAATCCATTCACTGGGTGAGACATTCCTAGTTTGTCTTGGCCAAATGGCATGGGTCTTGGGGCATCTAGGAGTACCATGTATAGGTATCCAAACTGGGCATAGATGAGTTCAAACTATTGGGTCTTGCTAATGGATTCTTCTTCAGTCTGGGGGAAGGTGGCGGCCACATCTTTGGCAAGGAGGTAAAAAAGTGATTTGAGGAACCAATTGAGACACTGTTGGGGGCTAACGTCAGCTTTGCAGAGGCTACGTCACCAATTCCATTCTCGGATGTGGTCGGCAATATGTGTAGAGGTGGTTTGTTTGAAATCTGAGAGTAGTTCAAGGCCATTATCATGACGAATGGGTAATTGAAAGAAGGTAAAAATTCCTTTGTCCAAGGATTCAAAAGTCGCGTGGGACCCGGATTTTTCTTCGACATACCATTTGGCGGATGGGCCAGTGAGTGTTCGTTGAAATAACCTCAATTGGATGGGATCATCCATGATGTTGTTCGAAGAACACCATAGGTGAAATGTCATGATATGGTTGGCATGATCATCTCTTGCTTTTCCTTCAAACTTGGGGATGTCTGAAGGGAGTTTGGTAGGCATTGCAGGCCATGTGGGGTTGTGCAATATGGGATCATTGGTGAGTTTAGTCATATTCAGTACATTGAGGGAAGCTAAATATGGCATACAGAGTGGTGGTGTAGGATTAGTTACAGCCATAGTGTGAGTGTTCTGAGTACCTGACCCTTGGAGGGGACTAGGTGGGTTTGTACTTCCCCCTTGAGAGGAAGTTGGCCCCCCACTTTCGTGTAAAGGAGATCAAGTGGAAGGTGGACCTTGGGAATTGGACCCAAGTAAGGTGGAACCAAGCAAAGTTGATCCTAAGATAGTGGCACTCACAGGGGTGTGAGAAGGTGGGGCTGGTGAGTTGGCGAGACTATGAACTCCTCCTAAAATAGGGGGGAGATTTAGCAAGCGTCTAGAATGGCGGGGGTTCTGTGGGTCCCCTATGATGTCTGGCTAGCTAAGTGGATGTGTGCAAATGGTGATGAGATAAAATAAATGAACAAGATATTTTGTTGTAATTTCTGGACTTTCACACTATATTTCACAATTAGATATAATCACAAGGGTGTCATACATAAAGAAATTGATAAAGAAACATATATGTGGGTAGGTGGAATTTGTCCACGTGGGAGAACAAAGAAAATAAATGCTCGTGTCTTAAAAGATGTAACATCCTTCCTCTCAAATAGCACTAGACCTTCCAATAGTACTCAACAGTGGGGTCTAAAGCCACCGGAAGAGGAACTAGTGAAGGATGAAGTAATCAGTTATAATGAGGGGTAGAGGGTGCATATCCCAAAAGTGATGGAAATATTTCCCAATAGCCAAACAAAATATGATTAAGGTGCAATTGCAGCCCACAATTGCCACCTAGGTAGATGTCCTAAAATTCAGTCACTAGGTACCTCGGTCAAAGTGTGGCATTTAGATTTTTGGCCTCAGAAATGGGTCACAGACTGGATCCCGTCCAAGAGGTGGGTGCCTCAAGGGGGGATGCACAGAACAACCAGACCTTGACCTTCAACCCTTAATGGGTATCTCCCTGCCTTATGGTGTAGGAACACTTGACTTGGAGGATTTGAAGTTCCCTATTTGACAACTTCTATTTTTTTGAAAATGTGAGAACCAGATAATGGGGAGTTATTTGGATGCCTATCCCCGAAATCCTACCTAGGATAAAAAATTCTTTTGGCACCTCATTTAGGGGAAAACTTAGTGAGTTTTTAGAAGTTTTTAGATGTGGTTGATTGAGAGATTGGGGGTGTGAGACAATCTCATTGAAATTAAGTGGGAGTGGATAGTTTCATCAAGAAAAGAGTGGGGTGTTTCAGAATCCCTTTGGAGGAAACTTACATCAACCTCCACATTTCGAGGTGAACACTATGTGAGTGATTGGTGAAATTTGTGTGTGAACAAGTGAAAGTGTGCCAATTTTTAATAATTTTGGTGTCACCTTATTGCATGTGGACTTCGCTTGGTCCTTACAAGTGTTGATTACCTAAGTTACTATGTGTCATTGGTACAACCTTGCGGAATTTTAAAGTCCCTAGGAAACTAGCATGTGGGCATGTGGGTCCTTACTATTCCTTTAACTCCCTATTGTGATTTAATCTAAGAAAGCTTTGAAACTATCCTAGATTGTGATCATGTGGGCATGTATGGGCCCATTACAAAACCTTTAATCTTCCCTAGTGATTTAATCTAAGAAAGTAAATTTCAACACTATCATATCTTTGTAGTATGTGGGCATGTATGGGCCCGTTACAATCTTGAGATGTGTTTGAAAAATAAACTAAGAGGATTCCCAAGGGGGTTATTGTCCTCTCCTAAAGATTTTATCTTTTTTTAAGGGAGATGAAATTCTCCCTCAACCTCTTTCTGATTATCAAGATCACTTTGGAGCATGAGATAAGAGCATACTCAAGTATTGATATCCAATTTCTGGTCCCAATGCAAGTTTTATATGTGATTACAAATGATTCCAACTTATACTCTTAGTCAAAGCAAGCCATCCATGTGGCAAAATGAAAGCAAAAGAGGAAATAATGATTTTAAACCCCCTAAGTGCCTATGTTTTGACTAATCCCTTTATATGGAGAGGGACCTAACTGTGGTGTTGGTTACAATGTACATGAAATCAATTTTAAGAAGGCTAGGGGCCTTCCACAAATCACAAAAAGGCTTACAATGTGTATTTTTCTACATGTGTGTCTGGGTCTTAGACTAGACAGAGGCACTCTGAGCACTAATGCGCAAATTGAAAAATGCTTTTGGGCGCAGGTGCACATAAGGCGTTGAGTAATATGGTGATTTTGGAGCACGTGTGCACGATGCGTGACTGTGGGCCAATAAACCCGCGCACAACTGTCACACGGCTGTGAAGAAAATTCAGGATGGAATTCTCTCAACTCAGCCTTGAATTGGATGTTTTGTAGGTCGGCTTGGGCCGATTATGGTACCTGGAGGTTAAATAAACATAAAGAAGAGCTAGAATAACCCAAATGGGGTAGGAAATTGATACCTTTCCCCAATGGAGTCACCAATCTGTTGCGCCTCTTTTGTCACCTAAATGAGAAAAACAAAGGTGATTACAAGCTTAGTTGGGTTATCTAAGAAAGACAGAAGTAAAGGAAAGGGTTAGAAGAATAAACGTAAAAGACTAAGCTAAGAGTTAAATTAGGAAAGGAAAAAACAACTAAACTATTGTGTATAAGGACATAAGAACAAGAAACAAACAAGACTCATGTCACAAATGGAAAGGATTATATTAGTGAAAAGAAAACATCGAAGAGAAAGGGGAATTTGGGTCCCTTCTTCCTCAAAGGGAGGGCTCTTGGACCCCCAAGATTGAGCTCTTCTTACAACTTGGAAACTTGAAAGAAATGGTGAAAGAATCCCAAGCTAACCCACTCAAAAGGTGATGTGTATTGCCTAAATGTAATGGTGCTAGTATGCTCTTGATGAGAAAAGAGGTTTCCCCAACAGAATGACAGTAGCATAACCTTGCAAATGAATTCCTTTTAAAATGTATTGCACCCATGGCCTTGTTTTATAGCACCACTTTGAGGTATTGTGAAACCAACTTTTAGTGTGAAAAGGGGCTATTTAGGGCACCTTTAGGTCTTTGACCAGCCACCCAGCCGGATCCAGCCGAGATTTGGATGTCAAATCGACTAGGAAGCTGAACCAGAAGTGGGTGGGAGGCAAACCAATATCATAAATGCATCGTTCTTAGGTGTGCGCATCTTTTAGCGTCCGCAGTCACACATCGTGCGCATGTGTGCTTTGCCTACATTTCTTGATGGCATATGTGCACGCGTGTCCTATTTAGTCATAGCGCATCTTGATTTTATAACTAGTTGTATAGTTTTGGACCTTTTGGAAATGATTTTTTGGTAATTTTTTTCCATGGGTGAAATCATAGTTGTTTGAAGATGTTGGATTCCTGTAACCATTTGCAGACGAAATTTACGTGATAAAAGCAGCCTTTTGTAAGTTGGTGAGCTAGAGAAGAATCGAGCAACTCGATCCCAAGGGTTAGATCGCAAGCTGAGGATCCTAGTGTGATCCAGTTATCCTCACAGGGATTAGGAAGCCTGTTGAGATTGCAAGATCCAAGACTATAAACATGCGCGATGCGATATACTGCTGAGACATAATAAAAGATCTTAAGAGACAAATATTTGTGGACATATACCAAGAGGGGGTGAACCACGGTAGAAATGGTGTTATGTGACTGAATGTTATGCATTTCCATTGTTGTTAATGATTAAATGCTAGATAAATAAATGAAGGAACTAGGTATATATGATATTTCACATGCATGAGTAAGAGTGAATGATTAATCAATATGTTAGGCTAAATAAATAAAGATCACAAGATAAAATTACAGATCCCCACTTCTTCCCAGGCTGCAAGCATCTGACTATTGCAACCACCCATAGAATTATCTCAGGTGAGATTGCGTAGTGCACCTTGTGTACTGCATTGCCTTATGGTTTACCAGGAGGGCCGATAGTTTTAGATGGATTTTTTTGGAAGCTTGTTAATTCTAAACCCAGGTCAACTTATGATAGTAAGGTAATATTAGAGCAGATAAAGTAGTTAACCCAACAAATGGTTTTGTTTTCGGTTGGAACAGAATGGGATTAAGTGAATAAGCGTAAAAATAATGTCAGTTCTGACGACAAAAACAAGAATATAAAAGGGGATGTTGAGACCATGGAACCCAACAAAGGAAGAAATCAAGAGCTGGTTGAAAACAAAGGGGCTGGAGTTTGCACGAAAAGATAAAATAAACCCGAAGTTAACACTGCGCAAATACCTGGACAAGTACATATTCAACGACTTGCATGAAGTATTTTTTTGTGATTTCTTGCATGTGTTTCAGGAGTGGATATTGAGGTTGAAAGACAACCACCCTACAAATCAAATCAAACAGCTAGAGTGGAATCCTGTAGAGATCGTGCAGTTACAACAATTTGACAATAAATTTACATGTGTCGTAGATTTTTGGTTCGACAACATTTTTGTAGGATTTATCACATAATTTGCAGTAGATATTGGGAAGTCTTATAGCGCAGCCCAGAAAGAGTTCTTGAAGGGACCTCAAAGTAGGTACATCATATCACTATATACTTACATTAAGATGTTACTATATAACATAGGTGTAATGACAATGGCCTCATATAGATAAACTTCCCTACGTGCATGGGGGAATGGGGAAGCATTGAAAAAATACAAAGAAATGGATAGAGGAAAGAAGGAGGATTCCTTGGATCCAATCATGATGGAGGAAGACTAGATCAAGAAAATCATGGAAACAGTTAGAATAACATGCAGTGGAGAACCCTACCAATATAATATTAACAACAAGAAGAGAGCCATAGCTGCGAGGGAAGGCTTGGAAAGTGATGAAGAAGAGGTAGAGTATCTCCAGGCTATGGAGCAAATTGAGGAAATATTATGCATGACATATGAAAGGAAGAAAATAGGTAAAATAAAATGAACACAAGGAAAAACTCTTATCCATTTCAGTGTCATTGTGGAACCCATAAACCCATGTGTGACTAATACACCAATAATAAAACCACCATTTAGACAATTGAATTTCGGGGGAAGGAAGACAATAAGAAGTACATCTAGTGAAGGAGAAACAATTGGAGGAGCCATTTCAGGAAGTGGTAGCCAAGTATCTACACTGCACAGAGGTAGTAGTTCAACATTCCTGATGGTAGGACATGATCCCATCATCAGATTACCAGAATTCAAAGGAGAGGCATTGGAGGACCCTGAGAAGAACTTTTTCATTTTTGAAAAGATATGGAAAGAAAAACAGATCATGAATGAAGTAAATTTGTTCATTTAGCCGCCATGCTAAGATATCTCTCACTAGATTGGTACATGATCTTAGATACAAATAGTCCACCAGGGGCAACCAGAACGATTGTGGATATCAAGAAGCTATCGATAAATGAATTCCATAAGCCTAGCTCAGAGGATCAATACATGAATGAGATGATAGAGATCAAACAAAAACTAGGATAATTTGTGTGGGATATTGACCAGAGATTCAAACGATTGAAGGGAAAGATAAAATATGTGATGATAGACATGCAACATAGGAATCTACTTGTCAATTCCCTACTACCACACTTGAAGTAACCTTTGAGAAAACAAAAGTTTCAAACTCAAGAAGATGCTTCACAAGAATCCCTACAACTGGAAGAGAATCAATATCATAAGACAGATCTAGCCATAGAGGATATGAAGGAGGATCTAAAGAACTTAACATTTCAACTAAACTAGAATAGGGGTAAGTACAAAAGATAAGTTGTTTGGTGTACCACATGCAGGACAGAAGGACACCGCAAGAATGAATGCCCAACATTCACACAGTACATGAAAACATGACTACCAAACCCTTTCCCATTAGGAGGACTATGGTGTGATATCTGTAAGACATAGGGGCATGATCCATATCACTATCCAATGATGCAGAAATACCAGACGAAGCCTAAGAGTTCATATTGCAACTTTTGCAAGTCAGTAGGCCATGATGACAAATATTGCAGGACAATGGAGTTGATGATGGAACAGACATCAGATACCTATAGGGTGCAGGGAAATATGATGGTAAGGCAAGCTACACCAAAGTTTAACCAAGTGCAATCTAAATATAACATTTCACCAAAAAAATATAATATTGCGTAATTGCAGTACAATACCGCGTAGCCACAAAATAATTTTTCATAGTATAACCAAGTGTCCTAGTACAATGCATGGCAAGGAGATCAAGCTGGATATAGAGGTGGAGGATGAGGTATATGAGGCTTTGGAAGAGGTAGAGAACCAGTAGTATGTCACAACTGTCAACAACCAAGACATTATGAAAGATAATTTCCACTTCCACCTATGACCTGTATGTATTGTCACGCATCAGATCATGATACAAAAGACTGTCCAACACTATTAGGGAAGATCCAGGAAAAGAGAAATCCGAACAACCAGAATGTTCAGTGGATTTCTGCAAAAGCAAGGGATGACAGGAGAAATATCAATATAGTTACACGTAGAGGAACTAAGACAGGAAATGACACAGTAAGACAATATCCAACACAAAACCAATGGGTGAGGAAGAATGTTGAACCATAAAAGAAGTTTGATGCGCATAACAAAAAGGGGATATTCAAGCAAGACAAACAAGAATTCTTGAAGCAAGAAATTGCATCTACATCAATTGCATAGCATACTGAAGACATACCAACATATGAGATTTATTCATTACTGTATCATACTAATGAATCGTAACCTCTAAGACATGTAAGTACCATAAAGGATTTTCTGCAATCCTGTGTTAAGTTATTAAATGACCAATCATCAGTTAAAATTTTGAAAAATATTCTAGAAATATGTAACTCAGAGGTAGAAGGGAAATTAGAACAGAAAACAGTCAATCACCTACATACAAGAAGGGAACCCGGATTAAATGCTAACATTGGATATTTCAATATGGGGGACATCATATTGTATTTAGGCTCTCAGGTGAATGTGTTACCCAAGAA
>SNQJ01S0226439.1:0-14610 GCA_010110895.2 Picea sitchensis | reverse complement strand
AAAATTACAGAGCTACTGCATGAATATCAGGACTTGTTTCCAACCAAGTTTACTGATATGAAGGACATTAAAGGGCCTATGGGAGAGATAAGTATTCCTTTAAAGATAGATGCAAGACCAGTTAAACAGAGACCTTACAGACTGAACACTAAATATAAGGAAAAAGTGAAGATTGAGATTGATAGAATGTTGGAAGCAGGAATCATAGAACCTGTTGAAGAGTCAGAGTGGATTATCCATATGGTGGTGCAAGACAAGAAGAAATGAGAGATAGGGATATGCATAGATCTTAGGAAGTTGAATGATGCTTGTTTTCATGACCCCTTCCCTACACCATTCATTGACGAAGTGTTAGATAATGTGGGAGGCCAAGAGGTATATTATTTTACAGATGGATTTTCAGGATACTATCAGATCTGGATTGCCAAGGAAGATCACCATAAGACCACATTTTCAATAGAATGGGGATCCTACCAATACACAGTAATGCCATTTGGATTGAAGAATCCCCAACCATCTTTTCCAGGGTGGTGGTCGAAGCATTCAAGGAATTTCTGCATAAATGTTTAGAAGCATATTTTGATGATTAGACTGTTTTTAGTTTATTGAAGAATCATATTGAATGTATAAGGCTAATGCTGGATAAATGCAGGCAGTGCCAAATTGCCTTGAACTTGAAGAAATGCATTTTATTTTCATCATTTGGAGTTCTGTTAGGACATATTGTATGTAAGCAAGGATTGCTGGTAGATCCGTCCAATATCGCCATTATAGTTGATCTACCCCCTCCTACTTCAGTGAAACAGTTGTGCACTACGTTGGGACACACATTATACTACATGAAATTCATTAAGGGATATGTTCAGATTACAATGCCCATGGAGAAGCTGTTGAATAAGGATTGTCAGTTTAGTTGGACAGAAGAATGCCAGCAAAGCTTCAACACACTAAAACAAAAATGTTTACTACGCCCATTCTGGTTTTCCTAGATTGGACCAAGGAGTTTCATGTGCATGTCAATGTGTCTTCCATTTCTTTAGGAGCTATGTTAGCACAGTCAAAAGAAGAAGATATTGACCACCTGTTAGCCTTTGATAGCAAGAATCTATCAACTGCTGATATTAATTACACCACCACTGAGCGAGAAGGGTTAGCCATGGTATATGCACTGCGGAAATTTCACCACTACTTGTTGGGAGGACACTTTAAAATGTTTACTGATCACTCCATGCTGAAATAACTAGTCAACAAGAAAGTGTTGGGGGGAAGGATATGCAGATGGCTTTTGCTGTTTCAAGAATATGATTTCAAGATCATAGTAAATCCAGGGAGAATGAACAAAGGCCCTGACCACTTGTCAAGGTTGGAACATGGCGAAGAGCTGACCAGTTTGGAGGATGCACTATCAGATGCACAACTATTGGCCATTATAAATATTGATGACCACTTCATAGAGATATTCCAGTTCTTATCAACATGAATGGCACCTAGTGAGCACACAATTCCTCAGAAGAAACAACTAGTAGTGCGCACTGTAGACTTCTCACTTATAGCCAGACATCTATACAAGATGGGACTTGATGAGATATTGAGAAGGTGTGTTATTGAGGTAGAACGACCACTGATCCTTGCAGAAGCTCATGAAGGCATTGCAAAAGGACATTATGTAGGAAAAGAAACTGTGTAGAAGGTTCTTAGAGCTGGCCTTTGGTGGCCTACCTTACACAAAGATGCTAAAGACTATTCCAGAGCTTGCGATGTATGCCAAAGAGTTGGGAAACCATCCAGAAGAGATGAAATTCCATTGGCACCACAACTGACCCTAAAATATTTTGAGAAATGGTCCAATGAATGTTTTGGACTTATAAACCCACCAGGAAAGCGCACAGGAGCAAGGTACATAATTACAGGAACATAATACTTAACCATATGGGCCTAAGCAAGAGTAGTTAAGGACTGTAGTGAAACTACAACTACACACTTTGTATTTGATGGCATCATAACTAGGTTTGGATGCAGAAATATCCTTATGAGTGATCAAGGAACACATTTCATCAATAAGACAGTTGAATACCTGACTAAAGAATTTGTAGTCCACCATCAGAAGAGCACGTCGTACCATCCACAAGCAAATGGTACAATTAAAGCATTCAACAAGATTTTGGAAACAACACTAACTAATATTTGGGGTGTGAACAAGGATGATTGGGATTTAAGAGTACCAACAATATTATGGGCCTATAGAACTACTTGCAAGAAATTGACAATGAAGACCCCTTTCAAGTTGGTTTATGGTCTCGAAGTTGTTGTTCCAATGGAATATCTAGTACCAAGCCTAAGAATTGATTTCTTTACATATATGGATGTAACACCCTGTTTCCCCCAGTCTGTAAAAATAATTATGCTGGCCAAGAACTGTGGCAAACTCAAAGATGTGAATGTGTGATTCTGAATGGACTTTAGTATACAAGGTCGACGAATGTAAATTAACATTATGAATATATATATATATATATATATATATATATATATATATGTTGCATGACTGTTGGGAGGGGGATGTGATGAAAAAGAGACTATGATGGCTAAAGAAAGGTGGTGGAAGGCACCTAGAGTGGTGGCACTAACTTCCACTAAAACCAATACCATATTTGGTCTTCACTGGCCCAGAGAACCAAGAGCGGCTCGTTGGCCCTGAAATTAATTACTCGCCAAGTTGGTAGGTGAAGAGGCTCCTCATGAGTTAATGAGGGATGGGGGTGAACTGCCCATCCGTAGAGGCTTCAGAACTGACCACCGCGGGGAAATTCATGCCACATGCAACCTCGTTGGAAAAGAAAAGGCAGGTAAAAGGTGTGGAAGGGACGGGGACGAGAGGGGAGATTGTAGGAAAAGGATCAGAAGAACTCTGGAACAAAATACAGAGTGAGTGATAGCAGAGAAGAAGGAGAGTAACCTTTGTTCTCGATCACTGAAGAACAGAGACATAGAGTCTCAAGCATCATGGTCTAGCTCGGGGGTGGCTAGTGGTAAATCCATTCAAAGTCCCTGAGCCTACGTTTGGGTGGAAACGAGCACCCCTCTCAGCAGTTGCATCAAACCCGGTGTTTTTCTGATAAGTGTTATATCTTGTATCTTGAATTTAAATATTCTGACATGTATGTTCATGGTTTGTGAAATTATGAATGATTTCAGTATAAGACTGTCTGTACGGTGTTTTGATCAGAAATTGTAGTTGCATGCTTATAGCGGAATGACCACATACAACTTATACATATATATATTTAATGAATAAGTGCAGTTTTTCAGGTCTTCTCTCGGGAATTTGTTCCCTTATTTACCTCATGTAATACTCTGGATAGATTTCTTTCCCCCACAGGGGCATCCTTTCGAGAAAGTTCCCTCACTCTATAGAGCCAGGGTAAGTGCCTAGAAAGGACTGCCATCGCAGTAAAAACCTTGAGCTTGCTCACTACCAGTCACAGAAGCTAATAGATCAGAGATTTTAAGAGGACCTTCGAGTCGAGTCTTCAAACCTAGTGAAATCTACACAAGGGCCTGAAGAAGGAATTAATGGCATAGTTTTTAAAATCCTGCATGGGAGAGAATGGTATTCTTAGATTTCAATATTTTGGAGTTTCGGCACCCGGGGTATCTAGGTGCGAGTCCTCTTGTACTCGCGAGTCCCGAAACCCTAACCCACGAAATCCTGAAATGACAACGTGTGGATAAATTAAGGACCTTTCGGTGGTTTGGTACCCAGGATACCCTTCCTCTTTCTAAATACACGAATGAGATCCTTTCGGAGGATCTAAGGTCTGTTACAACCGTTAAATTGGATGAAGGAACGCAGGCGTTAATGCCTCGACCTCTTTTTAACCTTCGTAAGTAGCGAAGAAATCGGGACCGTCGATTCCAAGACCCATGGGAGTACCTGGACCGTCCAACTATAGAGTACACGTGGCGGTCGGTAAGCGTTTTGGCTTTTCGGCACCCGGGAGATCAGAAGGTAAGAACCCTTGCCCTCATGACTCGCGAAATCCTGACATATGAAATCTCGAAATGCTAGCATGTGGGTAAGTTATGAGTTTTTGAAGTTTCAGCACCCGGGGTACCTAAGTACGAGTTCTCCTGTACTCGCAAGATCCGAAACCCCGACTTGCAAAATCCCAAAATGATAATAGTATGGAGAAGTTATAAGATCTCCGAGTTTCGGTACCCGGGATATCTAAAGGCAAGTTCCTTGTACTCGCAAGTCTCGAATCCCCGACCCATGAAATTACGATGGGTGAAATCCCGAAATAGATGCGCAGGTTTAAGAGTTTGTATTTTGGAGTTTCGGCTCCCAGAAGATCTAGGTGCAAGACCTCCTAACTATGCACGTCATGAAACTTCGATTCGTGAAACCTTGAATTGGACTAGCATGGGTAAGTATTGATGTTTTGTATTTTGGGAACCAGGATATTCGAGGATAAGTTCCCTTGTACCCACTAGTTGTGAAATCCCGAACTGTGAAACCCCGAATTTGGTCAAGTGTATGATGAGTGGGTGTATCGGCTTTTCGGCATTCAGGTAGTCGAGGAGCGTGAAGATCGGCCTCTTGTATCGCGAAGTTCTGATATACGAAACCCGACTCGCAGAATCCCGAATTGGCATAGTGTGACTTGATTTGGCATTTTGGCTTTTAAGAACTCGGAAGACCCAAGGGTAAGTTTCCCTTGTACTTGCAAGTCCCGAAATCACGACTTACGAAGTCCTAAAAAATAGGGTGTGGAGAAGTTATTAGACTTCGGTATTTCGGCACCCGGGGTACCTAAGTGCTGGCCCCATGGATTTTCCAGTCTCAAAACCCCAATTCGCGAAATCCCAATGGAGGAAACCCCGAAATAGTGGAGCATGTTTAGAGTTTTGATGACTCAGAGTCTTCGGCTTCCGGGAAACCTAGGAGCGAGACCCCTTGTTCTCACTTAATGTGAAATCCTGAAAGGGGAAGTGTCGAAATGTCTTAGCATGGATAATATTGGTGGTTTTGGTAATTTGGTACCCAAGATACCTATTGGCAAGCTCTCTTGTACTCGCCAGTCCCGAAAACCTGAAGTGCGAAACCTCGAAATAATAATAGTGCGGACGAGATGATGCAGTGAGAGAATCGCGACCACCTCCTCATCGCGCTCTCCTTCTCATAGGATCGTTCTAATCCCCTCTTCGAGCCGAATTATCTCCTTGGACTCCCAATTGGAATCCCTTCGAAAATTGACCCACAGGTATTTTCTTCACCCTGTCACGACCTTCTGAACGACCATGGAAAAATTCTCCACAGGGAATGTAATATCGGGTTTCGGGGTTTCATGTTCCCCATCGTCAAGAGTCCCTGTACTCTTCAATCCCTGATCACCAATGAGCTCCTTTTGGCCTTAGCCCCTCCCTAGCTAGGCTCCTAGTCCACGTGACTAGTTCTCATAAGACCACAGTCTTATGTTCCTGTTCGTCGGGGTTTTAGGCTTAAAAATCCCAATGAGCTCTAATTCTCTCTAGCCCTCCAGGGTAAGTTCGTGGTCCACGTGACCTCTATTTCACAAGACCGCAACCTTGTGTCCTCATCGGAGTTTCAGACTTTCCAATGCCAAAATGCAATAGTCCTCAGGACTCGCGATTCCTCGAATCCCGACGCGCTCTCTACCTGTTAGCTCTCCTAGCTAGCTCCTGGCCCATATGACCGCTAACTCACAAGACCGCAGCCTTGTCTCCCATCAGGGCTACGGGGTTTCAAATGTCAAAATGCATATGTCCACGGGATTCCTGATTCCTTGAATCCTGATTCTCCGCTATGTTGACAGCTGGCCCACAAAATGGCGCTCCCCGCCTCTCTGATATGCTGACAGCTGGCTCCCACTCATCGGGGTTCCAGACTTCGCGATTCCAAAATGCACAAACACCTTATCACCGGGATCCCCGATATCTCGATGACCCAAATGCCGATTGATGACTTCTTGTTGACCTTTCCCCGGTGGCTCTGATTGCTGCCACGCGTCCCTTCCAGAATGGACGGTCCCGATTTCTCTGGGATTTCGAGACTTGTGATGTCCCAATTCTTTTGACCTCAGGAACTCTGATTTCCCGATGCCAAATATCCCGCCTCTCTATGGATTTCTGACACCTGTCTCCCCAAACGGACAACTCAGATTATTCCAGGTAATTCCCCATGGAAATTCCCGATCTCATGTTCACGGGAATGCTGATATCTCGATGCGCCAAAGTACCGACGGGAGCTCAATCTCCGCCACGTGTCTCCACCAATGGATGGTCCAGATCTTCCCGGTGTTTCGAGACTTGAAGTGTCTCGATTTTCTTCACCTCGAGAATCCCAATATATCGATGGCTGCTATCCCGATGGCTACGCCTCTCGTTGGGATTTTACATTGGTTGTTCCCGATGGTTTAACCACCGTGCACCTTCCAGTCAATCCAACGACTGACGGATATCTACTCAAGATCTGGCGGCCCAGATCCTTTCTCCTGCATGCTTACTCCAGAGGCTAAACTCTGATCATCTTCTCCCGATCCAACGACTTACGAGATTCTGTGTGAACATCCGACAGTCCATAATATCCTCTCCTCTATGCACTTCTCTCCCAATCTGACGACTGATGGGATTTTTCTCTAGATCTAATGGCGCAGATCGTTTCTTCCCGTGCACTTCCTCTGGTGCTCTTTCCTGGACGTGAAAATCGACGGTCCAGATCTTCTTCTCTCTAGTCGATCTGATGGCTGCTGAGCTCCCTCCTGAGCTTCTGCGCATTCTTCCTATGCTTGGAAAATTTCCAAGTCTTCCAAAGGCCTCAACCTTTGTTCTCCTTTCTTCCCTTCTCTTGCGGCTCTCTGACTTTGAGCTTTGCCATGCATATGAAAATGTTGTCCCCCTTGAGCTTTGGGAACTTTGAACTCTCCAAAGAGTTCTTCAGCCACTGCACTCCTTGTAGTCTGACTCTGTGCATGAAAGGCACTGTCCCTCCTGAGCTTCTCAACCACTCAGACCCCTAAGGGATTTTATCTTTCTTCTCCCACAGATGGAGAATATGGATGCCCTCCTCGCTATCCTTCTGCCTCAAGCAACTTCTTGCTGAGCCTTCTGGGTATTCAGTAACCCAACGNCTCAAAGAGTTCCCTTCTTCTTGTGCCTATCTGCACACCGTCTCTATGCCCACCTGACAGAGTTTCCCTTTCACAGAATGTTCAGTAGTTCTATCTTCTATCATGCACTCCTTGCACCCACTCGATGCCCACTTGGCAGAGCTTCTCAGAATCCTTAGTGATTCTGGCTTCTGTCTGAACTCACAACAGAGTTCCTCCCTCAGCACCACTGTGCATATGCTCAATGCCCACTTGGCAGAGCTTTACATAATTCACAGCAGAATTCTGTCTGCAACTGTGTCTCTCATACACAGCCTTGCCTCCAAGGTATTCAACAACCTTGAGGTCTTCTCCTGAGTTGTTGACTCCAGTTCCTGTGCCGCAGCACATCTTTTTCTGAACCCATAGTGTTCATAAGTAAAACCTCTGTGCACTGGTATTCAGAGACTGCAACACTCTGTCATGCCCTCCTAACATGAAACCTCAAAGACCTCTCAAGCCTGAAACCAAAAAACTCTTGCAGAATGAATCAACATAACATACATCTACAACATACAGAGAGAACACACACAGACATCCACATAACACACAGTAATGCAGGAAAAATTGCTTTTTTGTATTAAAATGGAAAATTCCTGTAATTACAAGGTGTTCTCGAGCTCTCTCTGGCTCTACTCATCTCAATCCTCACTAACTCCAAAATGAGATCTGAAAATCTCTTTTACCTGAGGGGGCTCTTCAAGCTCTTCCCTCCAACCTACCTACCCTATTCAATTGCATTGAATGGGCTTTCTAGTCCAGAATTGGATCTAGATCTCAACCATCCAAACATTAATGGACGCTCTTATCTATAGCCTGCACAAAGGCATGGCTTCCCAGCTCAACAGCTTAAACATTTAATTACATTAAATTCAAATTTCAAATGAGGATTGCGCTTCTCTTTAGCTTGAATGCACACGCTCGACGTGGCTGGCTGGCTGGCTGGCTGACATGGAGAGATGCTCCTGCATCAAACTCCTCAGCTGCAAAATCATGAGCTCCTACTCGTACGCTTCCCCTCTAAGCTGTTGGAATCCTCCTGGATCCCAAATAAGTCTTTGGAGATTTCCATCTGCTCCATCTTCCTGCTGTTGCTGCTGCTGCTCTGTTGCTTCCACTGCTCTCCTTCTACTCAGTCTCTCCTTGCTGGCATTTTTTGCTGATCAGATCATCAGCTCCATGATCTCTTCAATCACTGCATCCAGCTGCTCCCATGGCTGGCTCTGCTTTTGTAGTCTCCTCAGCTGCAAATTTTTTTGGCACATGAGGAGATCATTATGATCTCACATGCCTCCTTCATCAGTCTCCAACTTCACCTGTTGGATGTGCATACCCTACACTTTCACCCTTTCCTCCAGGGCTTCAATCTGTTCCCACATATCAGCAAAGCAAATGTTGTCTACCCCTTTTTCTTCTTTTGCTTCAAACTCCCAAGTTGCAGTCTCTTCAGCTTCTTGGCTGAAAATGCTCAGCCATTCCTCAGAATGCTCGTCATCCTCTTCTGCTTCTTTTGCTGTCAGCTCCAATGCTACATCTCTTTCAGCTTCCTAGCTGAAAGCGTTGAGACATTCCTCCGAATGCTCATTTTCTTCTTCGTTTGCTTGGGCAGCTTCCAAAGTCTGCTCCAATTCCTCCTTGACAGTCTCAACTGATTGTTCTATTGCTATTGCTGCATCATCTGCAACACAGACTTCCGCCTCCTCCTGGGCAAATGGTAGGAATACTCCAATTCCCCCAATCATCAGAATATCTCTCATCTCCTCCTCCTCTGTCAGCTGCACATGCTGATCCAACTCTATTTCTGAATTTATGAGACCCTCAGACAGTCTCATCTGCTCGGTCAGCTCCTCTGGCTAATTCCAACTCATCTGCTCATCCCTGCCCACTTGGCAATATGGGATGCTTCCACTGCTCTCTTGGTAGACTATGAGATCAACCGATCCCATCTTCATCGGCAACCCTTGCTGAATTGAACTCACCTCCGAGTCCATGAGACCTTCAGACAGTCTCAAATGCTCATCTCTACCCACCTGGAAGTCTGAGATGCTTCTATTGCCCTCCTGATAGTCTTCGAGATGCCACATCGATCTCCTTTCACTGCCCAGCTGGCAATGTAAAATTCCCTCGCTGTCCCCCTGACAGTATGTGAGATCCCACAGTGATCTCAATCTGTTTCCCTCCTGGCAAATGAGAATTTCTACTTCTCTTCCCTCTTGGCAGTTCTTGAGATCATCAGACGATCCCAATCCATTCTCTTCACCAAGAATTTCTCCAATTTCTGGTTCACATATCTGAACCAATTCCTCCTATGTGGCTTTGAGGTTTTCAACATACCTCAACCATTCCTTTAACAGCCTACGCTGTCTTATGACCATCAGCTCCCTGATTGGCCACTTCATCTTTGGCTTCTTCATGGGCCACTCATACACCCATCTCGGCTTCTTATCCTGCCGCATCTTTAACTCGAGCCTTTCTATCTCTGCTCTTATATCAACAAGCTCTTCATCCATTTCTGCAAGCTTTTCTGCTTTGCTCTTCTTCCTACGACCTTCAGTAGCCATCTTGCTGTGTCTATATGCCTCCCTGACAGATCTGTTGCTGTCACTCTACATCTGGAGTGTGTCCAGATTCATCTTACAGTCCTGCTGACTGTCTATGGACTGCTGCCTACCTGCAAACAAGTCCTTACAGAGTCCTCCAGTTCTCTGTCTTCCTCTTGCCTCCTCTGTCTGCAATATACAAACAGAATCCCGCTCTGATACCACTTGATGTGTATTAGAGTGCTCTTTACCTCTTCCTGCCTCTTCTTGCCTAAGATATATAGACAAGAATCAAGCTATGATACCACTTGACGTGTGTATCATAGTGCTCTTTATTTCTTTCTCCTCTTGCCTGAAATATACAAACAAGAATCTGCTCTGATACCACTTGACACAGTGAGAGAATCGCGACCACCTCCTCATCGCGCTCTCCTGCTCACAGGATCGTTCCAATCCCCTCTTTGAGCTGAATTATCTCCTTGGACTCCCAAAAGGAATCCCTTCGAAAATTGACCCACAGGTCTTTTCTTCACCCTGTCATGGCCTTCTAAATGACCATGGACAAATTCTCCACAGGGAATGTAATATCGGGTTTCGGGGTTTTGTGTTCCCCGTCGTCAAGAGTCCTTGTACTCTTCAATCCTCGATCACCGATGAGCTCCTTTCGGCCTTAGCCCCTCCCTGGCTAGGCTCCTAGTCCATGTGACTAGTTCTCATAAGACTGCAATCTTATGTTCCTGTTCGTCGGGGTTTTAGGCTTAAAAATCCTGATGAGCTCTAATTCCTGCTAGCCCTCCAGGCTAAGCTCGTGGTCCTCATGACCTCTATCTCACAAGACCGTAGCCTTGTGTCCTCATCAGAGTTTTAGACGTTCCAATGCCAAAATGCAATAGTCCTCAGGACTCGCGATTCCTCGAATCTCGACGCGCTCTCTACGCATTAGCTCTCGTAGCTAGCTCCCGGCCCATATGACCGCTAACTCACAAGACTGCAGCCTTGTCTCCCATCGGGGCTACAGGGTTTCAAATGTCAAAATGCATATGTCCACGGGATTCTCGGTTCCTCAAATCCCGATTCTCCGCTATGCTGACAGTTGGCCCACACAATGGCGCTCCTCGCCTCTATGATATGATGACAGCTAGCTCCCACTCATCGGGGTTCCTGACTTCGCGATTCCAAAATGCACAAACACCTTGTCACTAGGATCCCCGATATCTCGATGACCCAAATACTGATCAATGACTTCCCGTTGACCTTTCCTCGGTGGCTCCGATTGCTGCCACGTGTCCCTTCTAGAATGGACGGTCCCGATTTCTCTGGGATTTCGAGACTTGTGATGTCCCAATTATTTCGACCTTAGGAACTTCGATTTCCCGATGCCGAATATCCTGACTCTCTATGGAATCCTGACACCTGTCTCCCCAAACGGATGGCTCATATTATTCTGGGTAATTCCCCATGGAAATTCCCGATCTCATGTTCATGGGAATGCCGATATCCCGATGCGCCAAAGTACTGACGAGCGCTCGATCTCTGCCACGTGTCTCCACCAATGGATGGTCCAGATCTTCCCAGTGTTTCGAGACTTGAAGTGTCTCAATTTTCTTCACCACGAGAATCCCGATATACCGATGGCTACTATCCCGATGGCTATGCCTCTTGTCGGGATTTTACATTGGTTTTTCTTGATGGTTTAACCACCGTGCACCTTCCATTCAATATGACGACTGACAGATATCTACTCAAGATCTAGCGGCCCAGATCCTTTCTCCTGCGTGCTTGCTCCAGAGGCTAAACTCTGATCATCTTCTCCCGATCCAACGACTTACGGGATTCTGTGTGAACATCCGACGGTCCACAATCTCCTCTCCTCTGTGCACTTCTCGCCCAATCTGACGGCTGACGAGATTTTTCTCCAGATCTGACGGTGCAGATCGTTTCTTCCTGTGCGCTTCCTCTGGTGCTCTTTCCTAGATGTGAAAATCGATGGTCCAGATCTTCTTCTCTCGATCTAATCTGACGGCTACTGAGCTCCCTCCTAAGCTTCTGTGCGTTCTTCCTATGCTTGGAAAATTTCCAAGTCTTCCAAAGGCCTCAACCTTTGTTCTCCTTTCTTCCCTTCTCTTATGGCTCTCCGAATCTGAGCTTTGCCATGCATATGAAAACGTTGCCCGCCCTAAGCTTTGGGAAATTTGAACTCTCCAAAGAGTTCTTTAGCCACTGCACTCCTTGTAGTCTGACTCTGTGCGTGAAAGGCACTGCCCTCTTGAGCTTCTCAACCACTCAGACCCCTAAGGGAATTTATCTTTCTTCTCCCATAGATGGAGTATATGGACGCCCTCCTGGCTATCCTTCTGCCTCAAGCAACTTCTTGCTGAGCCTTCTGGGTATTCAGTAACCCAACGAAGATCCCTCAGTGGATTCTTCCTCTAAGTTCCAGAACTCAAAGTGTTCCATTCTTCTTGTCCCTATCTGTACACCATCTCTGTGCCCACCTGGCAGAGTTTCCCTTTCACAGAACATTCAGTAGTTCTATCTTCTATCGTGCACTCCTTGCACCCGCTCGATGCCCACCTGGCAGAGCTTCTCAGAATCCTCAGTGATTCTGGCTTCCGTCTGAACTCACAACATAGTTCCTCCCTCAGCACCACTGTGCATATGCTCAATGCCCACTTGGCAGAGCTTTACAAAATTCACAGCAGAATTCTGTCTGCAACTGTGTCTCTCATACACAGCCTTGCCTCCAAGGTATTCAACAACCTTGAGGTCTTCTCCTGAGTTGTTGACTCTAGTTCCTGTGCCGCAGCACGTCTTTGTCTGACCCCACAGTGTTCAGAAGTGCAACCTCTGTGCACTGGTGTTCAAAGACCGCAACACTCTGTCATGCCCTCCTGACTTGAAACCTCAAAGACCTCTCAAGCCTGAAACCAAACAACTCCTGCAGAATGCATCAACATAACATACATCTACAACATACATAGAGAACACACATAGACATCCACATAACACACAGTAACGCAGGAAAAACTGCTCTTTTGTATTAAAATGGAAAATGCCTGTAATTACAAGGTGTTCTCGAGCTCTCTCTGGCTCTACTCATATCAATCCTCACTAACTCCAAAATGAGATCTGAAAATCTCTTTTACCTGAGGGGGTTCTTGAAGCTCTTCCCTCCAACCTACCTACCCTATTCAATTGCATTGAATGGGCTGTCTAGTCCAGAATCAGATCTAGATCTCAGCCATCCAAACATTAATGGCCGCTCTTATCTACAGCCTGCACAAAGGCATGGCTTCCCAGCTCAACAGCTTAAACATTTAATTACATTAAATTCAAATTTCAAATGAGGACTGCACCTCTCTTCAGCTTGAATGCACGCGCTCGACGTGGCTGGCTGGCTGATGTGGAGAGATGCTCCTGCATCACGAGACATGGTGTTTCAGTGTTTCGACACTCAAGATACCTGACGGTAAGTCCTCCTGTCCTTGCACCTCCTGAAATTCCGGTATGAAAAATCCTGAAGGGTAGAGTACCCGGACTTAACTTGGGTTGTTGTTAATCTCGTTAAGTGGTTAGACCGGTTTCGGGTTTCAACCCTTCGAAAGACAAGAGAGAAAGGGAAATTCATGCATCGAAATTTCCCGAATCGCGAAAGCTGACAAGCACCTCTCCGATAAGGCATGTGGTCATAGCCACCGATCATATGAGTACGGATAAGGGATGGCAGGGTCTATATCAGGCCCCGTAGGGATTCGGGGAATTCCATTCCTCGGAGAAAAGAAGAAAAAGGCCGAAAAATTTAGAATTCCGAAGTGGGTATGTTACAAATTGTTATCAGAGCATGGTTACAACACTTGGTCTGCTTGGGCTCATGAACGAGTTGCGCAGGAGATCCATTTGAAACAATTAAAGGAGTAACCCCCTGTCTTAGCCTTCTTAATCAAAAGTCAAAGTTAAGAATGAAAACTCCTATTGTGTGTGTGTACATGTGAAAAATATGAATTATGTACTGGTTGTAAATAGATATAAATATTGACTAACAACCAACGTTTTTCCTTGCACACAAGCGGAAGATCAACCATGGAAAATTGCAGACATAGAGAATGGTGACTCACCATGAAGTGGGGGAAGGCTCCCACAATAGAGACAAAGAGTCTAACGAAAGGAGGGTAGTAGGGACCCCTCCAGATCTAGCTGAGATTGTGAGGAGCCTCATGGTCAATTACAAAGCTGCAAGGTTGACAATGAGAGGATGATGAAAGAACAAGAGAAGCAAACAAAAATTAACGCAGTTTTACTGTAGAGGTTATCCAACCTACAAAGACAAATGCAGCATGAACCTAAGGTACAGAAACATGGTCATCTTAGTGGCCACATTGAAAGGAGCACCTCAAAAAAGGTCCATCCCATAAGTAAAGGACCAACGACGAACGATTCCCCTGGGAAGGAAGCTAGTGGTTCAAAGGGATTTTCTAGTAGCAGAACTAGTTCTTATTCTTGAAGAAGACAGAAGAAGCGAAATCTTTCCAAGGGTCATAAATTCAAAGAATTCAGGAAGGCCAAACCACCCTCCTTTGATGGTGAAATAAATAAGGGAGAGGAAGCAGAGGCCTGACTTCTTGGACTAAAGAAGTATTTCAGAGTCCATGTCTTCTCAGAAAATTTGAAGGCCCAAGTGGCCACCTTCAACTTGAACGGAAAGGCTTCCATTTGGTGGGAAGACCTTAAGAATGTGAAAGGGTTTCTATTAAGCCCTAGTATTGGCTCATTACCCCTTAATTAGGGCATATTATATTAGTTATGTTATTTTATTTATGTCGGCTTTAGGCCATTAGTTGTAATTATGCCTCCTAGTCTCCTATATATACCAAGGAGACATTTTCATTTTGAATCATCTTGTA
>SNQJ01S0226438.1:0-14610 GCA_010110895.2 Picea sitchensis | reverse complement strand
CATGGGATACATTTTCACTTTCAGGTGTCCTCTCTATTAGGAAATTTTTCAATCCTTCCATGATCTCCCTTTTTAAACCATCCATCATCCCTTGTAGTTCATCTTTTGTCATTGTCTTCTTTTGTAAATAATTTATGTCCCTACACATTTCTTTACCTTCATCAAGAGTCCAAGTAGGAATGTCTGGAGGCTTATTTGGTGTAGAAGTTCCCTTTTTTGGCGGCATATTGGCCAAGTATCACTTTTAAACCTTGATTTTGAGGTGGTTCTTCTAGACAATCTTTCTTCTGTCGTATCTCCAAAATTTGGGCCCTTATGGGTATGAATTTTTTTTTTTGTAGTTCTTTGATATTTCTTCTTTGCAATGCCACAGGTTTGATCAAAATTGGATCTGCCAAGTGGAATTTATGGTAACTTCCCCACATCTTGCTGATTTTTGGCCTTTCCAGGAGATCTCATTTGTATAGTGTGCCCCTCACAAAATAATTGATATAAAATTATGAAAATTGTACCATAAATACTACAAACTGTCCAATATCCAATGCAACTAGTCTCACTCAATTTGGATACTCTAGGAATAATTTATCATTGTTTTACCCGGAACACCTACTTGAGACTAGTCAGATACCCTATATTCGATAGGGTGTATCTACAAATGTAAGATGACCCAAAAGATTATTTTTTTATCACAGATACTTAACTAATTTTTGTGAATATCCTACATATTTTAGGGTCTGAAATGTTACAGAAACATTTTTGTAGCAAAGATTCTGCGATGACTCACTTCAGGATGATTCCAGAACCCTATCTTACACAGGTTGTATCTTCGAAAGTATAAGGCCTCTGGAGCTGAAATTTGAACCCAACGTACCTTGCTCCATCTACTAAATATCCTCCAAGGGGTTCCTTCTGAAACGTCGTAGAAAAAAAATTATAGCAAAAATTCCAAGGTGTCTCAGATGTAGCAACGAAACCCCAAGACCTTGAGCTCTGATACCATATGTTAAGAACCAAATATCAATATAGCATAGAAAAACCTTAGAATAAGTACTCAACACCTTGAAAAAGAGAGAAATTCAGATAATAAGACTCTTCGAGGGGGAAACCTCCTTATACACCACTTAAATGTCCAAATACAAGATGATTCCAAATGAAAATGTCTCCTTGGTATATATAGGAGACTAGGAGGTACAATTAAAACTAATGGACCCAAGCTGACATAAATAAAATAACATTACTAATGTAATATGCTTCAATTAAGGGGTAATGTGCCACTATTTAGGGCTTAACATATATATTAACATTTGATGGCACAAGTAAGGGTTGATAACCCATCATTCCCAATTACATTCAAAGGTGCAAGTAACGTCTAATTACTAAATCTATTATGTGAATCCATAAGAGAAGGCGCAAGGTAAAATCATTTACATTAAGGTGTAGACAAAAAACAATCAATTATTAACTAGATCATTCATCAATAGAGAATAATTACTGCGCAAGAGCATTTATCCTTCGTCGTGGCGCAACAATCCCAGCGCTTGCCACACATCAATGTCATGCATTAAGGCCCACTTAATTGATGTGATAAACAAAATTGTGCATGATCGGGAAAATGACAACATCATAACTTGTCAGGGATTATTCTAATAAAGGTGAAGGGCCAACAAAAAGGGTGAAAAGGGTGGATTGACCAAGGACCTCTTAGTATAAAAAATAATAAGGTAAGTACATGATATCAAGGTGGTGGAAGGAGGTAGGACCGTACATACATGGTACCAAATTGAATAATATGGAAGTCCTTTATTAAATGGGAAATTTCATCCCATAGTTCCTTGAAATTAATTAAATTTTTGTACGATTATACAAAAAGGAGCTCAACACCTTTAATTCGACATCACTTAATCGCATCAAAAATTACTTCCAAGGAGCAATTAAACCTCTAATGATCAACATGTAGGTCAACCCACTGCACATCTAAGGAACACAATAAGAAACAAAACTCAGATTTCTATTTGCCGACACCTGGCAAAAGGAAAGTAGATTTATGTGCTAACGCGGAGAAGGTGGCAGGAAATCCGCCGAGGTGTTAAGAAACAATAACTTATTTAAAAGAAGAAAAATATCTACGCATCTAAGAAACACAGTAAGAAACATTAACTCAGATTTCTATTTCCCAAGACCTGACAAAAAGGAAGCATAAATCATGGGATGTGCCTGTACTAATGTAGAGAAGGTGGTTGGTTGAGCCATAGGGGAAATACGCTTGGCAAGGCATATTGGATTGCACTGTAATGACCGAGGGCGTGTCCTTCCCAGGTAGCCTGTAATCTCATTTACCAAAATAATTAAAACATAAGAATAATCATGAGGGTAGGTGGGACAGGGATCGCATCCTTAATCAATCCCTTGCATGGGACGGTATAGATTCATGGTTTTTACTGGAGGCACTTGGCGGCTGCCTCCATGACTAGCCAAAGTATGCCATGTAAACCGTAAGGACACTAGTATCCACGTCGTGGTAGTACCTCTGCTTCAGCTAATGAAGAATCACCTCATTCCTGAGTAACATAGGATCTCGCTCTATTCCTTGCAGAGCTAATACGCAAACAAAATCACGATTGCTTTACTACGGCTCAATCATCCACGCCCTTATCATAGAAGTAGAAGCAAGGATAGGGATGGAAACAAACTAGTTTAATTGGATCCAGTTTCATACTTAGATGCAGATCTACTGTAAGGAACAAATGTTTCATTTCAAGAGCCCATTACAAAAGCAAAAGAAGCACGATTTGTCCAACGTCCTTCCCGCTCGAGAGCTAGTAACCAGGTTCCACCACTAGAAGAAGGCGGTTGATGCTGAATAAGTACCCAAGCGAGTGCCCTAATCATTAAAATGTTTGGGTTCTCCCACCTCACTTGCGAATCTTAGTGGTGATATAGAGAAAGGTGCAAACCATGAGGAGGGAGCCCACCAAGAGGCGACCGCTATGCACATCACACCTGTAATCTCCGATGATCAAATCACACCATTTATTAGGGCATAGAAAACACAGCCCGAGCCCAGGCATCGAACACACCCATGCAAGATGCCAAGCAAGTGGAGGGAGCCCATAGAGAACCCAAGTATCATGCAATCCCCGAACGCAGAGAAAATGGTAAGGAACCCAACTATCAAAGTAAAGTGAGTTTCTCTGAAAGGAAGTATGACTGGCAGAAATCATGGCCTATCCTACTTTCTAACCGTTGAGACCTCATCGGTACCTCCTAGCTAATTCTAGGGGTACTCTTCTTCCCCTTGCGCCCCCCGAGTCACAAAGGGGCCACACACACAAACCAAAGAGAGCTAGCTCCCAACTTTCCTCGCAAGGTCAAGCTACCACTCTCTAATCGAGTAGGGAATCCAAACTCCCACAAGAAAAATTAGTCAAGAAAAATATTGGCAGCGTAACCTTATGTCTACCAGACGTGATCCATTCTTCTCCTCTGCCATTTATTTTATAGAGTTTTTTATCCAGGAGGATCCCCAGGCCCAGAAAATGCTCAAAAATGAAAGTTCTCGTAATCAGATGAAACCAATTCCATTGTGTTTGACTCATCACGTTGATTTTGGCCATATATTTACTTCTTCAAATATAAACCATATGCGAGAGTTGTCGCACTCTGATCGATTTCCCAAACAGGAAAAAAATCAATTGTCAATAGGCAAAAAGTTAATGTTGACGTTAGCATGATGTCATCATGTTGACGTGGCATCATGACACATGGCATCTGACCGTACCAGTGAAATGGTAGTTTTGGTCCAATCAGTGATTGACAAGTGTCATGTTGGTAGACGAGTTAAAATGGTGCCACGTGGCCCAGTCATGGGTTTCCACGTGGAACCCCATCATTTGCTGGCTATGATAAAAATTTTGGACTTCTCCGGATTCGACCGCATGACCTCTGGTTAGGGGAAGCGCTTTGGGAAGGTCAGGTACCAACCTGCCTATGGTGTGCCTTGTTAAAACCATGGAGAAAATATATATTTAATGTGTGTATATGGTATGCGTGGAGGCGAAAGGGGGTTGGGGTCTAGCCCCAACCTGCGATCACATTGCTACCATACGACCCATATGTCAACAGTTTGGCACTCCACTCCAGAATAAGTGATGGGTGCGGGGAGCCATGAACTAGCGCGCAAAAAATTCTATGGGACTCGGGGTAGTGACCATCGGTCAGGCGCACCGTTCAGACTATGGTTACATGGAGTTTCACCAAAGGACTAGGTTTTAACGGTGTAGGGGCCAGCGCGCAGCCCCTTGGGGGCTGGCGCTTGGCCACATGATACCATGTGACTATGTAAAAGGAGTGTGCACCCAGGACAAAGGGGTTTATTTTAATTTTTGTAACAGAGTGCCTAATTTTCTATAGTTTTGGCCCAGATTGGGCATTTTTGGAGATTTACTAGCCATTTGGAGGGGGATTTGATCCCAAAAAGAGGCCAGATCTCTGTGGGAAGTTGGGATTCTCTATATGAGCCTAAAAACTATATAAACTGGGCTTATTGATCTTGAGGGGGACTTTTTATGCAGGGAATGTAAATAGGAGTTTGAGTTAATGGCCCATTTCTCATGTTTTGAGGGGTATTGAGTCATGTTTTGAGAGGAGATTGTTGAGGCATGTGTGCATCTGCACAAGGAGATCTCGTACAACAGATCAGAAGCATGTTTGTAACAACAAGAGCCATTTTAAAGATAAATTGAGCATTTTAAAGATCAATAAAGAGGTCCTCCACTTGGAAGCGGGCCCGGAGACGTAGCCACACATTGGTGAACTCCGTTAACAAGTTCTTGTTGTCTATTTCTCTTTCTTACTGTTTTTATCTTCTCTACTTTGAAACATGGTTTATGATAGTTGAACTCTTTAATCATCCATTGAGAATCAAGTTAATGTTAATTTGTTAATAATCCCTTTCATTTTTGGATTAGTTTTCTTAGTGACTTGTTGCCAAACGCACACTAAATTCTTTTTATTAATTTATTATTAGGAAAATTCTTCCCCGTACACTTGTCACCCGATCTCTTAGTTGCACCAAAAATTCATTTAATTAATTAATTTAAATTGTCAATTTCCTTCACCCACCTAAAAGTGTTCCTAGAAACGCTTCTCGATGTCCCTTTATTCCCTCACATTCCCTTAATGACTGATGCCTTTCTTAAATCTTAGTTGAGTTTGAAATTGGAAAGTTCACTAGACTAGATTTTTTTCTATGTTCCACATTCCTTTTGTATTTAAGTTTCCCCATTTTGGTCTAAGTTCTAAATTAGCAAGTTTTGCACATAGCCAATAATTAATCTTTTAATAATTTAATCCTCCATTAATTTTTTAAAATTTTATTTTTACCCGCATATGCTTCATCCCCCTTTATTACTTGATTAATTAATTTTTAGTTCTCATGTCCTACTTATACCTAGGCTTTAAATTCAACTAGGCTCAACAAAATTGTTTTTAAGGGAAATTTTATAATTTTTAAACTTTACTCAAGCAACAATTATCTTAAGGCTGACCAGGTTAACATGAGATATTGGTTTCTAGGTACCTAGGTTCATTGACTCACTAGTGTTAAAATAACGACGTGCCCTTCAAGACGCACTACGTGCTCCAATGGTGTCACTCGCCTTCATTCAAATTCCATCTATGCAACGTGCCCTTCAAGACGCACTACGTGCTCCAAGGGCGCCACTCGCCTTTGAATTGATTTTGGTAGACGTCAAACCCTTGTAGTCAATACTCCATTAGGTGACCTTGTGGGAGACTAAGGGTCTCTAAGAAATAAGGTTCATGCCTTATTGTGCACCCTTTAGAATCTTTGTGAGCGACTGTCTCAGTCTACCCTCACGACATCGTGGATCTCTCAAACTAGGTAATCGTTAACCTACAGTTTGAGCCACGACGGGAGTGCTAGTAGGCTGTGGCAGGGCTGCTACCACACCTCTCCCTCAATCTCTATGGTGGTCATGCGTGACCCCTTTACTCCAAATGTGAGTCTGATTAGCAAGCTATCGCCAGCCTGCATCCATCAATGAAACATGTCGGCGATTCAAATCAACATCATAATATACCAGTCATATGTCACATATGCAATAACAGAAATACGTAAACCATAAATAGTCCACTCCCTGACTCGATCTGGAGTCCAAGGAGGTCCATCGATGCCATCAACATCCTCAATCAGTCTAGAGTCCTACACACTCGGGAGCAAGTAGTCAACAACACTTGTCGATACAAATATAATCGAATAACATATCATCACATCCACAACATCATGATAGTCCATAAGCGAAACAGTCAATCATATATGGAACCGGATCACTTGCATGAAAGTGTCCTCAAATAATAAGTCCAATCAAGTGTGCGCAAGAGCAGGATGTTACAAGTGTCACACTACCAAATGTCGCACTTAAGTGTCACAACTATTAAACACCTAAGTGTCGCACACCAAATGCTGCACCTAAGTGTCAAACTTAAGTGTCGCACTTTACCAAGTGTCGTACTTAAGTGTCACAACTTCATCACCATGAATAAGTGTTTGTCATGACCTCTAGATAAGTTGGAATGGAAACCTATTAGTTGGAGGTCTAAATAGTACCTTTCTCCTTGATATTTTGGCCTTGTTTGAGCTTCATCGCCCCCCTACCCATATACAAGGAGGGATAAACCCTAATCATTTCTCCCCAAGAGTGTATTAGGGAGAGATAATCCCTTGTTCATCGCTCTGTGCACGGTTTTGGGGGTGATGAAGTAGTTGCAACCATATTGCCTTGATTTGTGAGGTTGTCTCTGAGATATCTCAATTGGTTAATGGATTGGTTCGAGCTTAACTCTATTCAAGGAAAGGCAATCTTGTTAGTTCAGAAAAATACTCATTTGACCATATCCTCTCCTCAAAACTATCCTATGGTTTTGATGCCTCAATGCCTATATAATGAAGGCCATGCTTGAGTGAAAGGGGGGGGGGGCACGAATTCCAAAATATTATACTTATGATCTTGAGACATTCAAGAGGTATAATTGAGAGAATCATACTTATGATTGTATGATACCCAAGGGGCTGGAAAGGAGAGCTTGGAGGAGATGCTACAATGTTGAGATTGATATTGTAAGTGCTTCACTGTTATTCTCTTTCCATTAATACATAACTTGGCCTATTCCTCTCATGCCTATGTTTTCACTATATGAATTTATATTGTTGTTTAATTCATCATAGATAGATATGTTTTTGCTTAACAATATAGTGTGGAAGAAGGAGGTGTTGTTTTGTTCCTTACATGAATTTTGTTGCACCTAGGATCATCGACATGAAGATCAAAGGTTGGAGTAGCAAGGGCAATCAACATAGAAAGGTAAGTCATCCATCCTTCTCTTCTCACTCTAATTGTTAAAATAGGTCTAGGGGGAAGTAGTACACCATTTTTTTTCCTTCTGTCTTGGATCAAAGATGATTCTTGATCCAAGGGGGGTTTCACTTGTCCGCAAGGGGAACTTGAAAACAACAGAAAATTGGCGAATTTGTTGGGGAAAGTTCTCTTTAGTCTTTCCTTGGTGTTTTTCTATCCTTTTGAGGATTTCTTGTTACTTGATATTTTTTATTTTTTATGCTTCTTATTTCATCTCTCCCCTTCCCACATCTTCATTGGGAAGCTCTCTGAGCCAAACACCTAACCCTATCTCAGATCTAGGTAAAGTTTGAGTTTTTCACCACTTTACATGATTCATCACCCCCCTATAAGGGAGTAAAAAGTGATGAAACCCTGATTATCCCTCCTTGTCAGTATATTGGGGAGTGGTGAAACCCTAATAATTTCCCTGTCTCCATGGTTACAGGGGCGATAGTCCTTGATCTGAGTGATTTTAGAGCTTATTTTTCCTCGTTTATCAATGCTTTGTCTCAAACCCTTACATTAGAATCATCCATGCTTGATTGTGGCCTTTATTGAGTGAAATTTAGTGATTATCATATTTTTTTATTGCCTCTTTTGAGTTTTCAATTCCTTCAAATTGTGAAATGCACATAATTTCCCTAGGTTAACTTGATCCTTTGGTCCAGTCCATAGCATCAGTAGTTTGATCCTCATCAGTTGTAGTTATTCAAACTTTTGTTAACTTGATTCCAAATCCTTCTAAGTTTTTTACTTAATGTTTGTTGTTGGGATCCTTTTCATTCATTTGGAGGCTACTTATGTTGCATTAAGTCTTGTTTTTTAGTCTCTAATTTTTCTCCTCTTGGGAAAACTCTTTTTATCCCTTGAGTATACTCCTGAGCTCTTTTGGAATTTTTGCAACTTTGCATTGATATTTTATCTTTTCTACTTGAATTTTGAGGTTTCATAAATTGGTTTTCCTTTACCTTGCATGTTTGGGTTCTTGTTTGAACAAGTGTTAAAAGTGTCTTTGTGTTTGGATTCTTTCAGCCTAGTTGAGTGTTTGTTTTCTTCACCTTCTTTAAATTTTGGATTCTTTGCAAGTGTCATTCAGTCCTTTTATTCTAATTGAAAGCGAAAGAAAATAAAAGTCTATTTTGAGTTTTCATGTAATTTGAAAATAAGAAAACAAAAGTTTTGCATTCTACTTTTATAGGTGGATTTTTGGGCATTTATTTGTGTTAAAAGAAAACGTGCTCTTCTCCTTTCCTCAGATAGAACTCATCGAAACAAGATCTTTGCATTTCATTATTTTTGCATGGTTTTGGACCCGACTCACAACACCATCAATTTCACTTCTGCCTACCCTGTTGACTAACAAACAACCATTAAAATCAACTAGACTTTTTTCTTTGATAGCAAACCAACAAGTCTATGATTTTAGGGCCTTGATAATAGGGTGGAGAGTTAACTCTTTAAGGCCACATGAACAAAACTGTAGAATAATAGAGAGTGTAAAATCCAGTAGTAACAATTAACGTTAGTCAGGAAATATCCTCTCACACAGGAGTCAAACACGAGGTAAAGCGAAGCGATCGATTGAGATTTCCCCTCTTTCATTCGCCTAGTGGGACTATTGAAATTTTGGGGCTTTGAAGAGTGGAAATTCCTCGGGGTGACACCACTTCTTCTTATATTTTGGGCTACGGATTTGTGTCGTACCTGTGATAGACGTTCAATCTCAGCTTCAGCAAACTCGGAGGGTATTTTCCCATGGGATCTTACTTGCATCTTGGGGTATTGTTGTGTGAAGGTTATCGTAATTGTTTCTCATTTCTTCATTGATGGACTCATCTCCCATCTCAGGAATATCCTTACTTCATTTATACCTATCATAAGGGAGTTTTCTTCTTGCTCTTATCTTGTAGGGAATTTCATAGTGTGTGATTTTTTATGTTTAACAGACCTTAGGTTGAATCTGTGTCAATCGTAATAGTTCCCAAGGTTACCAACCAAGGGACCCCTTTTCATGGGGAAACTTATCATTTTCCTTCTTTTGGAAATGTTGGTCCTCCCTACATCGCTACATTAAATCTTCCTGGTTTCACTATGGGGTTACCAGTATGGTTTTTTTCCACTCCTTTGGTCCTGAATGCCCCTGTTGCTCCCCAAGCAAGCTCTCCACCGCAATAATATCAACCTCCTATTGACCCTTTTCCTTATTCACCCATAGTGTCTTCTTCCCTTTCTTCTTCCTCACTTGGTGAAATCCTTGAAGCTAGTATTCAGGAGGTTAAGACGAAGAAGAAAAGGAATAATAATAAGAAGAAAAATAAGCAAGGGGGCAATGAACCACCCACTATGGTGAGCATTGATAATGTTAAAAAGTCGACCAACATTGGTTGCAATCCCAAATTCCCTTGCAGGATTTGTAAGGGTGAACACCTTCTTAAACATTTCCCTACTATTCCCAAGGTCTTAGAAGTGTGGTCCACGAGTTCTCAACAACCCATATCGCCAGTCGCTACAGGTCATGCTGGTGACAACCCATCAACTAATGATCATAAGGTTGGGGGGAAAAGAGTAAAGTTATGATTCCTTAGCAATTATGTGGGGATATGCACCTCACTTACCTTTTCCCTTATATGGATGAAGCTTTGCAATTGTTGGAAGACATTGTTGTTTCCCAACAACAACACCCAACTACTTCCCATGAGTCTTCTCCCAACCAATTGTTGGTTGATGAAGTGGTCGGTCCAATTCAATCCTCGATAGATCCCACTCTTCCTATGGAGAGTGAAGTGGATACCACTCAGTTTTTTCTTGTCACTTCATATTCCTCCAGACAAGAGGGCATTTCACCCATCTCAACAGAACTCCCTCCAAGTACTAAGGTCATTTCCTTTTATTAAAATAGTCTGGCGGGGCCTCGCCTTCCTTCCTACCCGTCTTTCAAAATCACACTACAGTTTTACAATAATATCACAATGCATCTCACTATTGTTGATGAATGCACTTCTGTTATCATTATATCCTCAACTATTTGGAAAGATTTAGGTTCCCCTCAGCTTGTGTCGGTTACCCATCATATGTTGGTTTTTTAATAGAAGATCCAGTGAACCTTTAGGGGTCCTTCCTCAGCTACCCATCACCTTAGGAGGGAAAATTGTTTGTATCTATGTTATGGTAGTCCAAGGCCCTTTGGATTTTAATATACTCCTTAGGCCAAACTATGTTTATAGTATGAAAGTTGTTGTGTTCACATGCTTTCGAGTGGTGCATTTCCCTCATAATGGAAACATTATGACAATTGACTAGCTTTCATTCGTTAGTCCTGATCTGACTTCCGACCATTCAACTTCCCTGAATGTTCCTTATATGAAAGTGGGATCCCCCTCACCACAGGTTATTTATGTGGTATCATATCCCATGCCTTCAACTACTTATAAGAAGGAGCCTCTCATTGTATGCTCAACTTATTTAGACTTAGATCTGGTAGTTGACATGGAGAAACCTTCAATAGGGGATGTGGAGCTTGATATTTCCCCCATTACCCCTATTGATTCTCTTGACATACATTATTTCCAAACCATTGTTCTTTCATCTGATGAAGACCTCTTGGAAGCCATGGTCAAGGACTATGAGAATAATTCAATTTTTGTGTCAAGATTGTTAAAAACTGAAATAGATAACCATAAACATAATTCATTATCCATGTCAAGCTCATTAAAAATTGAAACAAACCCCCCTCCAATTGAGTCGAGTCTGCCACTAGATCTAGTACCTTAATTTCCTTCGTCTGTGTCAATTGATCCTCTTTCTTCCCCCCTCTCTGGTGAACCTATTTCTATTAGTATCCAGGAGTCTAAGTAGGTGTAGAAGAAGATTTGGCGGATGAAACGAAGCTTGGGGGGCATGTCTCTGACCTCTAGACATCATGATGGAGTTAAGTCGCTGCTTCTGTCAATAATGTTGGGGACAAGTACAAACTTCTGGACATTATGTTTGGAAAAAAACCAATGGGTATCACTCAAAGTACCAAACTCTGGATATCACGTTGGGAAGAAACCCATCAATGGGTATCATTCCAAGCATAGTTCATTCTCTGTTTCAAGCTCGTTAAAAAATGAAACCAACCTTGAGCATAGTTCATTCTCAGTTTCAATCTCGTTTAAAAATGAAGCCAACCTTGAGCATAGTTTCATTCTTTGTTTCAAGCTCGTTAAAAAATGAAACCAACCCTCAGCATAGTTCATTTTCGGTTTCAAGCTCATTAAAAAATGAAACCAACCTCGAGCACAAATTCATTGTCTATTTCAATCTCGTTTAAAAATTAAACCAACCCCAAGGACAATTTCATTCTTTGTTTCAAGCTAGTTTAAAAATGAAACCAACCCCGAGCACAATTTCATTCTCTTTTTCAAGCTCGTTTAAAAATGAAACCAACCCCAAGCACAATTTCATTCTCTATTTCAAGATCATTTAAAAATGAAACCAACCCCATGCACAGTTTCATCCTTTGTTTCAAGCTTGTTTAAAAATGAAACCAACACCGAGCATAGTTCATTCTTTGTTTCAAGATCATTTAAAAACGAAGCAAACACTTTGACCATAGTTGATTCTCTATTTCAAGATCGTTTAAAAATGAAGTAGAAGCTCCGAGCACAGTTTCATTCTTTGTTGCAATCTCGTTAAAAAATAAAACAGATAACCATGAGCTTATTCTTTGTTCTTTCTCATTCTCATAAATACATGAGGATAGGTTACCGAGTATACTTTTATCACTTTTTCAGGCTTGTAAAAACTATACGAAAAAAGAACTCTTTGGAGTCTCCTTTACTATCTTTTCAAACTCTCTAAAAATGAAAAGATTGTCAAGCGAGCTTGTTTCCTTTCACACTCATTAAAACATATGAAAGGGTGTCTATTTGATGTAAATTTAACCCTTTTTCGGACTAGATGGACTAATTATGGAAAATGAATACTTTAGTCAACCTTGACTAAAAGAGTTCTCCCTTGTATTGTTTTATACTTTTTCAGGCTTAGGAGACTAAATTTATGAAAATGAATAACCCTAGGGTCTTCTTTAATCTCTTTTCAGACTCTCTAAATGTGAAAAGTCTATCGATTTTATCTTCTCTGGACTTGTAAAATTATACATTGAAGGATCCATATGGGATTGACCCCCTCCTTATTTAGGTTCATTAAACATGTGACGACGGACTCTTTGAAGATGAGCTATATCGAGCATTTGTTATCCTCCTCAAGATCGTTAAAAAACAAATAGGTACTCATCGTTCATGGTGGGGGGAGGGAATTTGAGGGAAGTGGGTTAAATTTTGGAAAGCATTATGGTAACTATTTTTTTCTCCCTTGAACATGGCACATGTTCGTGTCTTGTCTTACAATTGGGTAATCTTCTTTTCTCTTAGTCATATCAATCCTATGACTCATCATACTCCTTCAGCTCATAGGAATAGTGCCCCAGTTATCGTCGCATTATGCTTTGGTCTATCTCTTAGTTGAGTCAATGCTACCAAGTCATTTGTCATGCCTCACAATGTTCAAGGGAAGTTTTTTCCCAAATCAACCACTTTGCAGTATTACCAACCTTCATCCTCATGTCATTTTGTGCTCATTTGAATTATCATCTTACATCACTTTCCTGTGTCAATTTGTTATTGATGATGGGGGACACATCATGGCCCTATTTTGATGAGTATGTTCCTATCGAATTTAACACATTATCCTGGAATTAGACTTAGAAACCACTTGGTACCTTGGAACTTGCATGCCTCAACGACATCTCTCCTCGCTTTCAATAGTAGGTTTACATCATTGACATTTGATCGAATGATTCCATGAATATTTGAATTCAAGTCATTTATTCACATTTGTTGGAATGTACTAGGGTACCTTGGGAGTCATTGTAATCATTTGTGATTTCCCTCACACTTGCTAATGGTATACATCAATGACCGATAATCAAGTGGTTTCTACCATGTTCGACATCAACACATCTATTCACATGGCTAGAATCGTACCATTTTGGGTTCAAGACGAAGACTGTTGATATTATGGTAGTTGTGGGAGGTATTAACCTCCACGTGTAACACTAACAAGAATAGAATATTCTGGGAAGCAAGAAGAAACCCTAAAGCGTTGGACATAACCCAAGAAGACAAGTCGGCTAAAGGAGATGTTTAATATTGAATATTTAGCCTCCAGAATGAGAAGTTGGCCCAGACAGCTAAGGAGAAACAGTATAAATACAGGACGCCATATCTCATTTGGTACACACAACTCACAACTTCATAAATGTAGAAGTGTGCACTGTAGAAACCGGGTAAGTGCGCAAGTATGGGGAGTAGTTGCAGCCGCAACTACTGCAACCTGTATTCTCGGTTTAGGCTCGAAATTTCTATTGGTTATAGTTAGGACTTTCTGCCTTGTGTGCTAGATCTAGAGAGAGGTATGCTATATTGATTGGCTATTAGGCCTAGGGTTTGCTTCCATAATCATTCTCTGTCAAGGTTAAGGTGCTCGAAGGTAGCTTCGACCTATGGTTGGGTGATACTATTGCTATATTGTCTATGGTTAAATGAGCACATCTATTATTTCTAACAGGTTATGGGCCCACACTATCTTCAGAAAGTCTAACCACTGGAAGATATATTGGGAGGATTTTCTCAATTATAGTTGCAGTTGCAGTCAGTTTTTGTTGCAACAACGAAACCCTAACCCTCTTGTTTAGGCACCTTAAGTGAAGAGATTGACCTAATTTTTGGATAGCCTAGTGCACCCTAATCCAGTGCACCTCCTGGTACTCTCATCAAGCCAAGATACCAAGTTTGAGTTTTTGGTCAAAATCAAAGGTTGACCAAGTCAAAGTCAAAGCATTCATGACTTATTCTATGAAGTCAGAAAACAAGTTAGAAGGGGATTCTAACTTCAGAGCATGGAAGACAAGGATTGAACTCATCCTTTCCAATAACAAAGTGTTGGATATCGTGAAAGGAAAGATCATGGAACCACAGTTTGAAGAAGGAAAAGAGAAGGAACCTCAGAACATTGCATTTATGGAGAATTTCAAAGACAATGACACCAATGCCATGAGTATCATAGTGGAATCTGTAAAATACCACTTGATACCCTACATCTCTCATCTTGACTCATCTAAGAAGATGTATGATGCCCTAACTAACCTCTT
>SNQJ01S0226433.1:2067-14611 GCA_010110895.2 Picea sitchensis | reverse complement strand
ACATTACATCAATCAGACATATCCATTTAAAAAAAATGGAGGGGTGTAGATCAACATATCTGAATCCAATCCGTGGGAAGACAAAGGGAACAACCACGTTCCTCCCAACCGTAGAATAGGGCAGCCAAAATCACTTGCCCGATTCACCCCCTAGCCTGACCATGAATCCATGAGGGGGAACTCGGAAAACTTCTCCTCCATAACGTCCTTCAAATTCAGTCGATTCCTCTTGCCTCACACTTACTGAGTAGTGTTCATAACAACAATAAAATCAATAGTCTCTTTTCCCAGCATACTTGGTAGCGTCCTGCCTCCTCTCATATGTTATTTATCATTTGCCCAGGTCTTTTCCCTCCCTTGGGAATTTTTGCAGCTTTCTAAATCCCTGATTTTTAGGGGCTGCCAATGGCCAAATCACTGATTTTCCACTTGTAATAATCAGCTCAGAGGTAGTTCCAACATATTCCCCACTCATGGAGTCATGTTCAGCTGATTTTAAGATGGTTGTTCCATTTGTCCTCCTGCAATTAATATAAAATATTTTGTTTTCATACAAGTGTCATAGTCAAATAGTTAGTTGGGTCAAAATAGATCTTCCCAATAGTCAAAATAATTAATTATCATTACCAAATTCGAAATTCGAAATTTCCATAAATGGAAAATTTTTTCCAAATTTGAATTTACTAAAAACGGAAATAAATTTCCAGAAATTTTAAATTTCAATTTTTTTTTTTTTTGGGATGTCACATCCTTTCCCCCTTCAGTAAAACACTATCCTCAGTGTTCGTTCCTTTCCTAGAATAGGATTGGATGATATTTCCTCAAATCTCCCTCCAAATCCCAAGTGGCCTCCTCAGGACTAAAGTGCTTCCATTGCACCTTTCCCTGAGCAATGGCTCTGTTCCGAAGTGTTATTTCTCTCCGATCCAGAATGTGCAAGGGTTCCACCTGGAACTCGCCTTCGGGTTCCACCTGCACCAAGTTCCAATCAATCATATGAGTAGGGTCATGAATATACTTTTTCAACAAAGAAACATGAAATACATTATGAATCTCGAAGGGCCCACAAAACCTAGGTGCCATCTTGGCACAGTTCCCTAACTTCAGTGAGATGTTTCAGGCTTTGACCTTGAAGTAAACATGGTATCCCACTTGAAATTCCAAGTGTCTCTTTTTCTGGTCTGCATAACTCTTATGTCTATCCTGTGCTTCTTTCAAGTTATGTTGTACCTTTCTTATCATGTTCTCCATTTCTTGGAGCATCTCTGGTCCAACCATGAGTCTGTCAGTCAAGTTATCCCAGCTAATTGGAGTTTTACACTTTCTTCCATACAGTATTTCGAAAGGTCTCAACTTAGCCGAAGTTTTGTACCCATTATTATATGAAAATTCTACCAAGTGCAGGTAGTCTTCCCACTTTCTCAGTTTTGTTCTTACGTACATGTGAAGCATATCCTCTATGATCTTGTTTGTCCTTTCAATCTATCCATACGTTTGTGGATGATAGCTCGTATTGAAGTTCAAGTTAGTGTTTAGTCCTGCAAACAATTCCTTCCAAAAAGTAGATGTAAATTTTACGTCTCTATCTTAAACCACCATTTTAGGAATACCATGCAGTCTAAAAATTGTTTTCATGAATATTTCAGCAATGTTTATAGCTTTAAAGGTAGACTTTACAGGAATAAAGTGTGCAGACTTACTGATTTTATTGATTACAACCATGATAGAATCATTTTTTTTCTGAGTTTCAGGCAAACCTGTTATAAAGTCTAGTGATATAGTCTCCCATTTCCATTCTGGTACTGGTAATGGTTGTAATAGGCTTGCTAGATGCTGGTGCTCAACTTTAACCTGCTGACAATCTTGACACCTAGCCAAGTATTCTGTTGTTTCCCCCTTCATACTAGGCCATAAAAATAGTTTTCTAAGTGTTGTTATTGTTTTCTGGTAACCTGGATGGCCAGAATACAGTTTCTTATACACTTCGTCCAAAATTGTTGATTTCAATTTTGTTGAATCTGGTATGTAAAGTCTGTTTTTAAGTCGTAATAGTCCTTTGTTATCGATGCTTAGATCTGGTTTGTCAGAGTTGGTGGTACTATTTTGTAATTCTGTCATTATCTTAATGTAATTTGCGTCGTTAATACTTGCCATCCTTATTCTTTGTTCCAGATCACTTTTTTCCCTGCTGATGTTTATCTCAAATAACCCATGGACTCTTCTACTTTATTTTCCTTACCCTTGATATGTCTGACCTCGAAGTTGAATTCGCTCAAGGAGGCTAGCCACCTTGCTTGTCTTGCATTAAGATATGGTTGGTTAAACAGATATTTCACTCCACTATTATCCGTCAATTGTAGGAATTGTCTTCCCATTATATAGGGTCGCCACATTTTTAAGGCATGTACTATTGCTGCCAATTCTAAGTCATGAGTGACATAATTTCGCTCGTGTTCTTTTAATTTTCGGGACTCGTAACAAATCACGTGCCCTTCCTGAGTTAGGACACCACCTAGTCCCTCTTTACTTGCATCAAGACAAACTGTGAAGTCTTTATTTGGGTCTGCTACCTTCAAAATGGGTGTCGATGTCAATAATTCTTTCAGCTTGTTAAAGCTGTCTTGACACTTTTGCGACCAGTTAAACTTGGTTCCTTTCTTTTGTAGTGACATGATAGGGTAGGCTATCTTGGAAAAGCCTTCTATGAATCAGCGGTAATATCTGGTGATTCCCATGAATGACCAAATATCCACTACATCCTTAGGTACTATCCATTCCATAATGGGTTTTATCTTCTCTGGGTCTATGGAAATGCCTTCTGTTGAAATTACATGTCCTAGATATTGTATTTATTTTTGATAAAAGTCACACTTGTCAAATTTGGCGTACAGTTTGTGTTTCCTCAACGTTTGTAGAACCATCCTTAAGTGTTCATCATGTTCTTCCTTCGTTTTTAAATAGACCAGAATATCATTGATAAATACTACTACAAACTTGTCTAAGTACTGACTGAAAATACTGTTCATCAGGCACATAAACGTGGTTGGTGCGTTAGTGAGTCTGAAAGGTATGACTATGAATTCGTAGTGTCCATATATTGTCTGAAAAGCTGTTTTTATTATGTCCTCATCCTTTATCCTAACTTGATGATAAACGGATCATAAATCCAACTTTGAAAAGATCTTGGCCCCACCTACTTGATCCAACAGATAATTTATCCTTGGTAAGGGGTATTTTTTCTTAATAGTCAGTTTGTTCAGTTGTCTATAATCGATACATAGTCTTAGAGTACCGTCTTTCTTTTTCACAAAGAGGACTGATGCTCCCCATGGTGAGACACTCAGTCTGATATACTCTTTGTCCAACAATTCCCGTAATTGTATTTTTAATTCCATCAGTTCTGGTAGACTCATTCGGTAAGGTGCTTTTGAGATAGGGGCTAAACCGGGTAGTAGGTCTATGGAGAAATCTACTTCCCTTCTAGGAGGTAATTCAGGTATCTCATCCACAAACATGTCTCTAAATTCACGTAGGACAGCAAAGTCTTCTAACTTTGGCTTATCTTTTTTTTCTAATAGATTCATCACTTGGATGGCATAAACTTGACATACCTTTCTAATACATTTCTTGAGTTGCATCGTTGAAACTTGTCTGACTGATACAGGTTTTGGTATGCCTTGAGCTATTCTAACAATGCCAAAATCATCTTTATAGCTAAGTATCTTTATATAATAGTCTAGTACTGCTTTTTGTTGTTCCAACCAATCCATCCCGATAATCATATCATAAGATCCTAGTGGTAACATGTTCAGATTGGTCCTTATCTTTTGACCACCTAAGTTGAACTCAAAATCAGAAATAAAGTCAACTACTTTCCTTTTAGTACCTGTTGCTAGTTGTACCAACCATGATTTTGTGTGCTTCAATTTCCTAAGTTTATTCGACTCTACTATATTAGGAGTAATATAACTTAACGTATCTCTAGGGTCAATTAAAACATAAATTTGAGTGTCATTAATTTTACCTTCGATTTCTACCACCTAGGACTGGTGGTCAGCTTATCGACCATCAATGGTTGCATTTATTTGATGCAGGCTTCTGCCCACGTCTCCCACTGTTGAGGCTTCCTGTAAATTGTGAACAACGATTATGTTTGCTGAAATTAAATGTGGACAGTTCCTCCTTAGATGAGGCTCTCTACGTTCCCAATCCTTTAATGGTTCTCGGAAGTTGTCCCCAAACTTCTCCATTCCCAGGTTTACCGGTTTGCCGCTACCTTGCGCATTCAAATTATTGGAGTGAAAATCCTTACTTGGGAAACCTTTTGATGCATTCCAATAAGGAGTTGGTTGGTATCCCTTCTTCTACTGGTTCAGTCGATCTTACTTCGTATCCTTCCAGGCCTTGGGAAACTCTACCCATTGTTTATACTGGTCATAGCACATTCGTTCTTTCCCGAATACCTCACTCAAGGATTTGGGGTTGTCAAACTCAATTCTGTCCCTGTAGGACTGTGATAAACAACTTAAGAATCAATGGATTTTTAGCTTATCCTCCCGGATGTATGGTACGAACCTTAGTAGTTCCAAAAATTTATTTATAAGGTCCTCCATTGTCATCTGTCCAAGTCGTAACTCAAAAAATTCTTTCATCTTCCTTTCATAATAGCTTTCAGAAAGGTATTGTTTCTTAAAATACTTCTTAAAGTTGGACCATTCCAACTGTTTCTCCTTTAGGCCCTTGGCCAATTTCAGGTCCTGCAACCAAATGTTGGCCTTCCCCTTTAGATTGTAGATGGCCATTATGACCTTCATGTTGTTGGAATAGTTGTAGATCTGGAAGTATTTTTTGATGTCCAAAAACCATGCCTCAGCTTCTTCTCCTGTCCTAGACTCTCCATCATGGGTAGCTGGTTTAATTTTTTTAAATTCTCCTTCAAGGTGGTCTACTTTTTTTCTTTTTCTGTCTGGTATAGTTTTGTCTTCAGCTAAAGGTGTCCCTTCAGACAAACTATCTCCTTTTTCTGTTTCCGGTCCAGAATTCTTCAAGGCCCTTTTGCTAACTTCTTCATCATGGTTATCATCTTTTGGGATTTTCTTGGTTACTATAATACACAACATGACTTCATTTATCTCTTGTTGTTCCTGTTGTGCTTTATTTAATTTTTCATTGTTGGCCTTGAAAACCTGCAGTTCAACAATAAGATTCCTCATTGTTTCCAACACCTCCATGGGTGATCTTCCATCATTGTTCTGTCTTGGATCTCCAGGAGGTCCTTGCTGCGGATTTCCTTACATCCTGATTTTTGCACCCTCCTGAGCTGCCATAATTTACAAAAAAAGAAAGGGATTTATGTCTGTAACCATAAAAATTATTAGTTTTACATAAATTGGAATAAATACTAAGCAGCTAATGTGGCTCTATTCATGCCCAGTGTTGTATCTTTTGCTCTGATACCATATGTAATATACCTCAAAAAACTGTAAAAAAAATAAAATTGTTTGTATAAGTACCCTTGAATAGTTCGATATTCAAGCAAGTAAGTTTTATGTTATACAACTTGAGTTTGAAAGTTTTACAAGAGTCCTTACAGTCGTCGACTGTCATTATCATTCAAATTAAAGTTTTCTGATCGACGATAAGTGTTTACTCCTCATTCAATGTTTATTTCAATTCCTGTAATTATGATTACTTTCCTATTTGTTTGTACCTATGACCATTACCACAGTCTTAAAAACATAAACAACTTTGGGACTTTATGGCCTAGGCCTCATGCGTTAGTCCATACACATAATCACACAATGAAAAAATGACCAAACGGACTTAGGTAAAGTAGAGTATTAGTCTATACTCCTCTGTGAAAAGTTTGAATATAAACAAAATCCTATGGTTTTCTTTTAAAAAAAATATGGATACAGGATAGTGGTTAGGCAAGGCCTTCCGATTAAACTCAGAGTACGAATATTTCATAATCCTCCAATCATAATCAAATTCACCTGCACCATTGGATTACAAGTACTGGGTCTTGCGCTTATTCCATATGCCCACTGGCTGTGACTATGGGCCTAATCAAAATTTCTTTAACATTTCAGCATTTCAACAAGTCATAATCCCCGAAATGGAGCCAGATCAATGGTCCAAAAAACTTCATAATTTGATCCCTTCTTTTCGTAATTGAACGATTGACGGGATTTTAGAGTTTTTCCTTTCAGTTTTCAAGACTCACAATAGTCCCTTTTGTCATTTCAGATTCCTTGACATGCTCTGATCTATCGCATTTCACGACTTCATTATTCTTGTCATGAGTGTCCTTGACACCTCCAATTCCTGGTATCTGAAACTCCAAATCGAAGATTAAGTCATGGTTTCGGTACCGTTGATTAAGGGTAACCCATTTTGTGATGGAAAAATTATATCGTTGGAAGTAAAACACCATAAGGGATGTTCATTTGTTTCAATTCCGAACGAGATATGTAATACTATTTTTAAAGGAATTACAGGGTTTCCCTTCTGCCTACTTGTAATGGCATACTACTTATTTTATTTGTTTAAGTTGCGTGGAGTTCTCTTGTTCTTGCAAACGTCGAAACCCGAAGTGGCCCCACAACCTAATCGAATTTGTGGTTTGGCGATTACCGTTGTATGATGTTCATGCATCAAGCATTACCAAACGTCGAAACCCGATATTGGCTGGGCCCCACACCTTTTTCGTGATTTCATGATTCGGCGTTTGACATTGTGCAATGTTTTGCATCGGGAGTTTGTAAACCCCGATACCTGAAAAGGATAGGGCCCATGCTACATTTGTTTTTTGCGATTCAAGAATTGTCATTTGTGGTGTTGGGTATTCGTAAACCCCAAAATTTTGAACCTCAAAACTCCGAAGTATTGGGCCCATATTCCATTCGCATTTTGTGATTCAGGAGTTGTTGGGTGTTGGTGTTTGGCATTTGTAATCTCCAAACCCTGTATCTCGAAAACCCAAAGTGTTGGGTCAACCACCTTTATGCATTTCAGGATTCTGCAAACAGCGTGGTCTTTATTTTTTTGTATTCGGTGTTTGTAATCGCTGAAACCCGATTGACCTCCGTTTTTCACACTTTAACTATATATATATATATACACTATCCAGTTATCCTTTTGCATTCGATATGTAGGTAAACTCAAATTTGCATCACAATTTACTTGTGAGGTTTTCAACTACAATGCTTTATCTTACTATAGTAGTAATCCAAACCATAGTACAAATCCTCTTTAAGAATTGACTAGTCATATCCTTCCAGCTAGTATACTTTCGGGAACTAGTGTTCATAATAGTAATGAGATGCAACAAAGATAATTCATTCCGAACTAATAGAGAGACATTCATAAAAGGGTATAATAGGGAAACAACTTTCTGTATAAAGTAATTTCTATTATATTCACTTAGAGTCTCTTTTAATCAATGTATTAGACACCGACAGTACTAGATTTGTGCATCATAAATATAAATTTCACTTCCATAAGAGTTTGGTAATTATATACTGATGTTTCATGGGATCTATGTTTGGTTTCCTGGGATTTTGACTAGAGAAAGGGTTTTCCCCATTGACGTTAATCTCCCCCTTTTCTTATTTACTTATATAAATACAATTATAGGTGCTTCCATCTAGCATTTTACTTATAGGAGGGACAATTCTAGAATTGGGATGTCTATTTTGAACTTCGCGACAACAAACAGATTATATCCAAGAAAGTATTTTTTCTTCCGTAATCAAAGATACATTTCAGCAGTCAGATGTGAACATTGCAACAGACGTATTATAATATATATATATATATATATATATACAAATTTCCTTCACATATATTCCTCAAAACGAACATATAAGATCATTCAAATAGTTTACATTACTACAATTATATATAATCATCCAACAGATACATTACATCAATCAGACATAGCCATTTAAAAAAAATGGAGGGGTGTAGATCAACATATCTGAATCCAATCCGTGGGAAGACAAAGGGAACAACCACATTCCTCCCAACCGTAGAATAGGGTAGCCAAAATCACTTGCCCGATTCACCCCCTAGCCTGACCATGAATCCATGAGGGTGAACTTGGAAAACTTCTCCTTTGTAACGTCCTTCAACTTCAGTCGATTCCTCTTGCCTCACACTTACTCGGTAGTGTTCATAACAACAAAAAAAATCAATAGTCTCTTTTCCCAGCATACTTAGCAGCGTCCTACCTCCACTCATATGTTATTTATCATTTTCCCAGGTCTTTTCCCTCCCTTCGGAATTTTCAGAGCTTTCTAAATCCATGATTTTTAGGGGCTGCCAATGGCCAAATCACTGATTTGCCACTTGTAATAATCAGCCCAGAGATAGTTCCAATATGTTCCCCACTCATGGAGTCATGGTCAACTGATTTTAACATGGTTGTTCCATTTGTCCTCCTGCAATTAATATAAAATATTTTTTTTTCATACAAATGTCATAGTCCAATAGTTAGTTGGGTCAAAACAGATCTTTGCCCAACAGTCAAAATAATTAATTACAATTACCAAATTCGAAATTTGGAATTGCCATAAATGGCAAAATTTTTCCAAATTCGAATTTACTAAATACAAAAATAAATTTCCAGCAATTTTAAATTTCAAAAATATTTTATTTTGGGGGGATGTCACAGTATCCTTCTTTGTCCTTTCGGTGTCCTTCTTTTTTTGCGGCTTGGAATGGTTTTCCTAATATTTTCTATCTTTTCTCTGTTCTTTGTTCTGTAGGTTGGGGTCACTCTTTTCTAGTTTTTGTTGCGAGGGGTTCCTAGACCCAAATTGTCACGTATTTTATTTGAGCTTCTGCTCAATTTGGATGACATATTGATAGGCCACGCCGAAGGATGAGATGTCCATAAATTCCATTTTAGTCTGGATGTATCTATGAAGAGAACCACGATACTTGAGCACCAGATGTCGCTATGAATATTTGATACACAACTTGGTGCGCAGAATATAGAAGATATTTGTGAAATCTGGCACTGCTTGGTCTCTTTCTTGTCGCAGTGTGGTCCATTTGGTATACAAGTCATCATAACTTCCGACAGGGTATTATTTTTTCTTAATAGAATCCCTGAAGGATTCCAAGTGGTTGCGACTGTAAATAATGAGGGTTCCTCTGTTTCCTTTTCCTTAAAAAAATTTTCCCACCAATCTTTGACATGGGGAATGACTTTGAGGATCACAAAAGTAATTTTTTCTCTATTTGAAAAGTTATGGATAGGAAAATACCCTTCTAGTAGATTCAACCACTTGTCTACAACATCTGCGTCTATCTAACCTTCAAATATAGGAATATCGAAGTTGATTTGTACCTTGAAGGGGGCGACACCTCCTCTCAAGTAATATGTGTCACCTATTGGTAGTCGTCGAAGGATTTGCGCGAAACTATCCATCATCTCATTCCTTTTTTGCATGAGGTATTTCTCAAGAAATGTTTTGAAACGATCTCATGTCCCATCATATTTTTTTTCTCCTGATATGAGAGGTCGTTTGGGCATGCAAGAGATTTTTTCCTCAAGAGAAACAAGATCGAGACCCAATTCTTTATACCTTCACCTAGTTGGGGACATGAATTAAGATGAAAAGGAGAAGACTGCTCTGATACCACTGATCCAGATTTTATGATAAGAATGAAATGAATACATATTATTAAAATATGCTTAGCACATAATAACACAGATACAGTAAAAATGGTTTTTTATTCAATAAGGAAATAAGATGAAACTATAAAATGCAGCGGAAACAAGCTTGTTTGAATGGTTGCGGCTTATCTTTGAGAAGAGATGTGATAGCTCCACTCATTCAAAAGAAGATGACTGCAATGACACTTTGAAGGCATTTTTACAATTAACAAGAATGTCAAAAGCCATAGACATCCAAAAACGTAACCCTAGGAGATGAAGCGCCAAAAGTCATGTGGGCCTCGTTTGGGTAAGTTAGTACATCAACTTCTCGGGGTTGTAACTTTTTCATATGATCTTCATTTTAGGTGCACGACAACCTACTGGAAAGGTCCATCTGAGGACTAAACATTTTGCTGCAATCTATCAAAGGGAATTTCCGACTTGATCAACATGTTCTCTTGGCATCTCTACATGTTCTGCACATGAAATTCTCTAGTGTGTATTCCTAAGTGGTTATCCACTTGGTGTTTTGCATTCATCTCAATTTGAGTGTATATGAGGAATTTATAATCAAGTCAATAAAATAAAAGTCTCTCGATATTTTTGGCCCAAAATGATATAGTTAGTTTATTTTTATATTGTATGATTGTATATTTATTCATAACTGTATCGAACCCCCTGAATATTGTCTCATACATTTTCTATTCAATATGATGTTGCTGGCAGACTTACCTCTGAAACATTAAATGTCACATGTTTGTATATGATTATGATCTTGTAAATAAATAATTTTCCTCATCGATTAATCTCATAGAGGTCGATGGTTGTAACTTTGGACTCGACCTTCCTATTAGAAGCAACGATCTGTCCCTTTATTTCTAAAATTTTCCATTTCAAATGAACAAATTACTATTTTTGAAAAAAATAACTACATATTCATTGACGTTGACATTGATAATAGTGGCATACTCGACCAATGTTATTCCGAACAAGAAATATGCACTTAACATGGAAATATTTAATAGAATATTTATTAATGTATATAATTATTTATAAAATACTATATATATATATATATATATTGCAATGTTGGATTGAGATATTACTTCATTTGCAACAATACTTGGTAATTTTCATGAGACGAAATTACAATAACTACCACATACTTTATGACAAGGCACATTAAACTATGGACTTTCATGCAAACATATTTCCAAATGTTTCATTGAACTAGGAAAAGTTCCAAATATGATTGAACTGCATGCAAATAGAGTTCCAAATGTTTTATTGAACTACACAGGAACTAGTTGCTTTGCAACTATCTCCCTTGTTTTATATCTTGCCAACAATGAAGAATATTTGGAATAAATTTATTTTGTGTTTATACATATAAACCCTTCACATGTTTTCAATTTTGGCTATATCTTGGTTATATGAAAGAATCCATATTTTGCCACTTCTCATCACTGGTAGAAAATCAACCAAGTTCACAATACCTCTTAGATTATTTCCATACACAGTTACAAATGATGTTTTCCTATCAGGTTATTCACAAAACTATTTTATGCTAATTCATCATGTGCCAATACTAAATCCCACTTTTTGGCTTAACTTACAAATAAATTAAGTCCCACTATTTTGGCTTAACTCTTTACAAATAAATTAAATTAAATTTTGATCCTTTGTATATGCTTTGTTTGTGGATCAAATTTATCCCCTTAGCTACTAATTATAGATCTTAACCTTGTACAATATTTTACTACAAACAAACCAACCCCCCACCCCAATTCCCACCAATGACCCTCGTAGTGTCCCTTTCATGGAAGAAGTTTCTCTTCCCAAGAATTATTCCCCTCCACCCAAAGGTAGCCCTGAAATTTACCCTCCAAGAGCCTCCTCTCCAGACCATTTCTTTTGCACTGATTCATGCACGGTGGAGGAAGAGATTCCACCCAGTTGGCTAGGTGCTCCCTTGACAACAATGGAAGAGGTGGTTGCATAATGGGACACATTGGATGTAGAGCATGTTGCGGATGCAGCGTAAGAAATGGATGCATACATGACGGAGGAACCGCCTCTTCCCACACTAATTTGATTTGTGGAGGAGTACCTTCATCTCATCTACGAGCTATGACAAAAAATGGATGACTAGGCCCATATCCATAATTTCTTGGGACAACGCTTGGACATCTTGATGGATGCAATGATGGCTTCTCCAGCTAGTAAATGATGTCCAACCTGTTGACAGCTTTTTTTCCTAGCCTAGAATGCCCAAGGACGATCGATCCCAAGCTAGCTCTCTCATGTTTTATGGTTTTGTTTTTCTTTAGTCAATTTTGTGGAGAATTAGAATTCTCTGTCAAGCTTTGTAAGGAACTCAACCATGGCCCCTACACAGTAGAACATTCTAATATTTTTTTTCATAAACGATTTCAATTGCAGTCATAGATACACTTGAATCTGATGGCCACCTATCCTAGTTTCCCTGTTGTGGCGGGGCAGGTGGAAAACTCTAGTTTTTGTATTGACACGTAAATATGTGAATATCAATATAGTGCTCTTTTATTTACAAAAATAAAATATTTTACTGCAAACATATTTTCAATAAAAGAATAGAAAACATACAATGGAAAATACACACATTACATGGAGATTTTTCCCCTAGAAACCTAAACCGGGAAAACCAACATATTCTATATTCATTTGTGCATCATACATTGTTTACAATAAAATATACATATAGGAGCTAACAGAATCCAAAACCCTAATTCAATGACCTGGGTTAGTCAACAACCCTAATTCCTTAATCGAAAATAGAAAAACATCAGTGAAAAACCATGTGTCAAAAAACCACCCATAAATGGACATAAAAAA
>SNQJ01S0226431.1:14449-29060 GCA_010110895.2 Picea sitchensis | reverse complement strand
TCTCTCTTCTTGAGGGTTACTCAAGAAGACTGGTCTGCCTTGCCGGACAGTCATTCTTTCGAAGCTCACAGTTGTGAGCAGTTTCGAAGAATGGTCCATTTTGGAGGTTGGTGCAGGACAGTTATTTCCTTTGGAAATGGTCCTGACAGTAATTCCCTAGGGCAGATTCATTTTCTCCAGGTTGCACTTTTCTTAGTGATGGAGGAATGGCCCAAATAGGTGAATGTCCCAGGTTCAACAATCAGGGACAGACATTCCCTAGGGCAGACTCATTCTCTCTAGGTTTCACTTTGTTTAGTGCAGGAGGAATGGCCTAGGGTGGGGAATGGTCCAAGCTCAGAAATCGGGACAATTATTCTTCCTTGCTTGAGAAGAATAGTCCAGATATCTCATCATTGATGTTTTACCTTCTGAGGGAAGATCCTCTTCCAAGATCTCATAGATGTGAGTGGAAGAATGGCCCAGATGATTCAGTTTATATCATAACAATGTTTTCTGTGCAGGTTGATATTAGATGATTGTTATGGAGACTGTATATTTCTAGACAGTAGATGTATGCTACTATGGTGGATGTGTTCCATTGTTTGTGACTATACATCACAGATCAAGTATCTGTGTGCTACTTGGTGTGGTAGTGTACCACTAGATTGCAGTTGTGTACTACTATGGATTGACACAGTTGTGTTCTATTGAATGATATTGTTCTGTTTGCCTTGAAGACTATCAACAGTGTTGGAAATGATTATCAACTAGATGGATGATCAATGGATAGATATTTCCCAGACGGAAAATGGTTCAGGACATTTATTCTTTTGGTACATATGTCCAGATTAGAAGAATGGCTCTTGTGTCACTCTATGGTGTGAGTGACTTATCTAGCATCATGTCTGATTACTCAGATGGAGTATGGTTTCAAGAGATGATGTAGCTGATGACACTGATAGTGATGATGGTTCTCATGATCTAGTCATGAGATAGTCTATACGACTATGTTGATGCTACCAAGTAAATGGTATGTTTGTGCTCAAGACCATTACCTTGTACCTTAAAATACCTCCCTAGCTAGAAGGGAGTGTTGATATTATGAGATAGCTATGGGAGGTATTACCTCCACACTGTAAACCTAACGAGAATAGAATATTAGGAAGCAAGAAGAAACCTAATTGATTGGTTGATAACCCTAGAAGACAAGTCGTCGAGGAATGGTGTATTAGGTTATTAGTCCAAGAGAAGAAGTTGGCTAAAGGAAATAATATATGCTAAAGAATTAGTACCCAAATGAGAAGTCGGCCCGGTGATCGCTGGAATTTAGTATAAATCTGACCAATCTTCATTAAGCTGGGCATTCTCGAGCTGAGGAAACTTGCTTGTCGCCGCTGGGATGGACAATTGTCATAAGTTGGAAGGAGGAATGTTGTTATGAATCTTGCCTTCGTGATTCCATTGCTTGGACTATCTCTTGGTTATTGTTCGGACTATTTGATTAGCTCTTGTTTGAGTACGCTTTATCCTTGGAGAAAGGTGCACTACCTTTTGTTTATCTATCTATCCTAGGGTTTGCTGGAATGATTCTACATCCAAGGTCAGGTGCTCAAAGCATTGGCTTAGGCCTATGGTTGGGTGAGCAAATAGTGATGTCTTGTCTGTGGTTAAACGAGCACATCCATCATGTATTCTAACAAGGTGTTGATGTTGGGTAAAAGATAAAGCCTTGTATAAACCTTCCAAATTCTTCACCCAAGGATCACCCAATAAAGAAATGAAACACTTATCTTTGAATAAAGGGGACCCAAAATATAATGAAGAATGCTTAAAAGATTAGTTGAAGGATAAGAGGTCTCATCACGAGCCGACCTATCAAATCCATGTGTATATCTAGTGGTATGACATTGTCATCCTCTGGTCTGAAACAGTGATATTTCATGAGTTCACATGGTTGAGGAAAAGGGTCTCATCCACGAGCCAACCTTCTCATTTCCGTGGAGTGTTTGTGGGTGACATTGCTACAGTCACCACGTCGGTGATCTTCAATTTCTCCTTATGCTATATTGAAAGAATAAAGAAAGAAAGATAAAGACAATTGATGGGCTTGGAAAAAGTGCATTGGATAGAGTACCACACACCCTCTGAAGGCACCCATGAATGAGACTCTAGCCCCTTGTATGTCATGAGCCCTATGCCCATTACAGTCTTGACCCCTACCATATTCCATACATGGCTTAGAGAGGGATATTTTGGAAAATCTCCTTGACCTAGGGAAATATCTACCCAATGGGACACCTTGTCAAGCCTCCCATATTTAAGCTTGACAAGTCATAGTGTCTTTGAAAGTATTAATTGTTTGATATAGTGAAGTTTGATGCACATGCGTGGATGTCTTATTTATTAATTGGATTAACTTATCATGATGTTATGAATTAATATCCTTGGAGAGTGTTCTTATTTGTCTTTTCGGGACCTAGTTGGTGGACAATTTTGGGAGAACAAGCCCTGGCTTGGGATTTCATGGGGCTACAAGCCCTCTGGGTTGGATGCACAGGGCACTGCCATGCCATATGAGAGAGATCAAACTTGGATGACCTGGATGATGACTTGGAAAACCTATCCTAGCCCTTACTTTCCAAACGATTTTACCAGGAGGGGAAAAACATTCCACCCTGAGCTTGACGTCGTGATCTTAGGGGCTAGGGCATGGTGGTGAGTGGCACTCTTTTGACACATAGATGTTTGAGGAGAAAAAGGTTCTTCACCAAGATGAGAGTGCTTATATGCTTGACATTTGTGGCCTTTGGAGTCCTACCCATTCTTCTCCAACACTAGCGACTTCCTCAATGTGGCAAAACGTCCCCCAAAGGAGTGACGTCCTTCTAAATGGGGTTTAAAAATGAAATTTTAAGTAAATTGTTTAATATTACTTTGTTAAAGGGGGGTAAGATTAGGGTTGTTGACCCCTAATCTTGTGTTTTACTCATTAATTTATGGACAAGCTATGTTAGATACATTTTGTATAAATAAGTCATAAGATCATTTTAAACATAACTCTCCCTCTTGTGAGGGCCTTGTGCAAAATTTTTCACCATGCTTGTCTATTTCATCTTGTGCACTTTTATGGTTATATATTTGTGAATGGTTGATGAAAGTATAGAACTAGCCTTGGATGATTCTTTCTACAGTTCTTGTGGTGGATTATCTTGGCAATTATCTTGATCTTGGTACGGTTTTCTACTATCATGTTATCATTTCCAAGTTCAAATATTGTTATGCTAGGATCTAGGTGGAAGTATAAGGGCATACACCCCACCATAGCCTCCATCATTTTATTTGCATCATCTCATTGATTTTTTAAGGGTTTGCTAAAAGAAGTATTAGGGCACACACCCTCTTAGCAAGCCCTATTAGCACGGAGAAACTTTTTCTTGGGAAGTAAAGGAGTACATCCCCAAAGGTGTTCTCTAAGCTCTTTTGAATCATTAACCCAATAGTAAGGCACTAGTCATTTATTGTTGCATTGGAGAAATAAATATTGCATTGAGAAGCGTGATTTTCGGTTAAATTTACTTCTAGCAAAGTGGATTGTATTCTTTGTGCCTTGGGCACCTCACAACCACTAGGGCATCCCCTTTAGGGACTACTTATCTTTGTTGTTACAAAATTGCATCTCCAACCATTAGAGAACATAATCCTTGTTGGAAATAATGTAGCTGCGAAAACATTCTTATATTATTGGATTACATCCCATTCTTGATTGATCATGTCATTATTATTTTTTTATTTTTATTGGATTAATCCCCATTGTGGATTAATCATGTGGAGTAATTGTATAAGGACCCAATCCTCTTGCTTGGATTGTTTATCGGACAATTACAAAGGGAAAAATAAAAATTAAACCCCAACAATTATTGGAAGACCGAATTAATTAAAGGTGGGTTTACCCACCCAGTGAAGGTCAGCCTTGCCGGTTGTGACCTTTCACGTGCCGATATATATAAATAGAGGCTAGCCTCACTTCAAACACACAACTCACCTCATTTCTCTTATGAGAATAGCGCAATTACGGTTGGAGAGAGGAAAAGAGTGGCACATCTTGGGGAGGACTATCGTATTGGTTTGAGTTATCTCTTGAACATTGTATAAGCTATTTATGATAAGGAAGTTTTCTTTGGGTTTCTTCCTAGAGGTTTCCCGGGATAAATGGTGTGTCTCTTGTGAATGTGTGTTTCTCATTGATCTTGTTCTTATGATGCTCTTATCTATTGAAATGCAAAGAAATATAATAATGGCATAAGCATTAACATGGTTTCGAGCCAACTTTGGAAAGGCACAATTTGCAAGAGGAAAAGCGTCACTGATTACCATTACCCAAAAATTAGGGTTTACAAAAGTGAGTATTTTCATTTCCCTATCATCCTAGAAAGTTGCAACCTCCCCAAAGGATCATTTTGGCAATTAGAGCACCTTTTAGGTGGCTAGATGTGAAAAGTGAAACCCTAGTTTCATAAAAGTATAGAAAAGCCGGAAAACCGGTGTGCGGGAAATTGCTAGAGTACGGAAAACCGAAGCACCGGTCAATCCACGGATCAGAGTTTGGGGGTAAAAGTTGGATTTTTGAAATTCATGATGCAGCCTTCCTTTCGCCTCAACCCAACACATCCTATCACGGATCAGAATTTCAAAATTTGAAAATTGAAAAGATTAGGGTTCCTCACCAAAACCCTAAGTTGGAATCTCAAAGAACATTTGCGATTCGTCATCGATTCTTGTATTTGCAGCCGTAGAACCAGTTATAATCACTCTTGAAGTTTTTTAGTAATGATTACCCTTTTGCAGATGGAGCCACACACACCAAATGCTATCTGAGGTATATGCTCACATATGGTTAATGGTTAAACTCTAAAAAGTATTTGCAAGAGAAGGGATCTTTTGCCATGATCCAGAAGGATCTCAAGATCCAACACTTTCAGAGGAATGATGCAACCCCAGGTGTGATTATTCTATGTACATCTATTTGTTATGAAATTATCTTGATGGAGTGTTGCATTGAAGCTATGATCAAATCATTTGGAAAAGGATTAAGTTGATCATAGAGATTATCTCTAACCCTAACCTTTTGACAAGATAGGATATTATTGTCTTAGTACAACAGACGGGTTGAAAAGTACTCATCACTTGAGTGAAGGGGCACAAAGGAAGAAAGCACTCACTCTTGGGGACAAGGCTCTAGGTTTAATTAATCAAAGACTCAAAAGGTACACATGACAAGCTAATATTTTAGTTGAGATGTAATCGTCGTAAAGTATTATACTTGATAACATGTGAGAATACTTTAATAAATTATGACTAACACCTCCTCTAGGAGAAACCTCATGTGTTAGTTTGAGATTTCCATGGAAGAATGCTTGAAGTCCCACAACACAGAGAGTGTTGACCTCATTTTATTGTATTCCTTACCTTTAATCTTTGCTAAATTATAAGTAATAAGCTCTAAAGGAGCCTCTGTGATGATTGTTAAGTGCTATTGCTATATTATCAAGAGGATATTATTCTTGCTTGTTGTTTTGTTAACCCTGCTCCAGGTCACATGAGAGCTATAACGAAGGTTGTAGAAGACAACGTGCTAAAGGAAGATCATAAATGAAGCAATCATGGGTGGAAAAGAAGAAGGTGGCTCAAGGGTCATTCAGAAGCTGCCATGAACCACGTTATTGAAGAATCCATGTGAACTCACAGAAGATTAGCTCACATCAACTATAAATACTTACCATGCATATGCAAAGTTGTCACAATTTTACTAGAACTCAAGGTTGATCAAGAAGGCATATGAAATGGATGTGCACAAGGAAGAACATCAAGAACTGTTTCCGAAGAGGGACAACAAAACAAAAGGATCATTGGAACTCATCCATTCAAGATGTGTATGGCTCAATGCCATCATCCTCCATTAATGGGTATGTATACTATGTATCATTCATTGTGATTATTCTAAATAAAAGACACGGATATATTTGAAGTATTCAACAAGATCAAAGGAATTCAAAGCCTTGATAAGAGAACCCTTATGTAAGGAAGATTAAGATGCTTAGGTGGATAATGGAGGAAAATATGCCTCAAAGAATTAAACGAATATCTCCAAATATGTTGGGATCAAGATCTCCAACAAAGCAGTGTAGGCCCCGAATGAAGAAACGAGAACCATCTTTGGAAGGCTGTGAAGTCAAGATCTTCCTATGTGCCTATGAAGTGAGGAATCAACAATGGCTGACTGTTGTAATGCCGAGGAACAAATTATCCATAGTTCACTTGGTTTCCAAAACCCCGAGGAAGAAATGTTCCTTGGGAAGAAGCCAGGAGGTAAGCCATCCTCAAAATGTTGGTTGTCCTTCTATTTGTACATATTCCGAAAGAGATGAGAAACAAGCTGGAACCCTCACGGAAGAAGGGAATATTTGTGGAATCTTGTGAGGTATCCAAAGCCTTGAGAATCTACATACCTAGTCACCACCATATTGATATCGGCGAGGGTGTGACCTTTGATGAAAAGCAACACTTAAGAAATCAATGAATGCGGCTTGAAGAGGTATATGAAAGAGGAACACGTAAATCCCAGGACTCTGAGAATCTGTGGCGAAGTTCCTAAAACATGAGAACACATGAGAATTAAGTAACTTCCTTTGATGAGGAGATTCCTGAAGATTATGATATAACAAAGTTCAAGAACCTCTTCAAATGACCTTCTCCCAAAAAAAAAAGCCTGCTTGAGAAGAAACTTATTATTCAAGATGGAAGTAGTAATTGTTCGGAAGGAACCACACACAGAACCCAGTGAAAAGGCCAAAGCCATTCCTCCCGGTTGGCTTTGATGTGCAATCTACTTGATGAAGAACCTACATGCTTTGAAGAGGCCATCCCAAAGAAGGAATGAAGATGCCATGTGAGAGGAATACCAATCCATAATAAAGAATTATGTATGGGAAATAGTTCCCCGGACCTAAAAGTAGGATGTGGTATCATCAAAATGGCTCTGGAAAATAAGATATTCTTGGTGATATTGAAATATAAGCAAAGATTTGTCACTTTCATTGGCTTTCCCCGGAAGGAAGGTATAGACTATGAAGAGATGTTTGCTCCAGTAGCAAAGTACATGATCAGAACGATTATAACTCTTGCTACCAAGATGAAATGGAAGTTGCACGAGATGGATGTGAAGACAACTTTCTGAATGGTATTATCAAAGGAAGTGTATATAGAGCAACCCCAGGATTTGAGGTTGAAAGGCGGGGAAGTTTCATATGCATGATTGAAAAAAAATCCTTATCTGATTCAAACGGCTCGAGCTTGGTATAGTTTATATGAGTTTCTTGGCAGGCAGGCTTTACCAAGAGTAAATGAGACTCAAATCTCTACTTCAATATGGATAATGAACAGTAATAATATTATTATTGTATGTGGACGACTTATTCTTAAGCGGAGAAAATCTCATCGCTGAATGTGAGACTTGCCTCGAAATTTGAAATGAAGACCTTGGTCTAATGCATTGCCTAGGCCTTGAGGTATGGTAGAGTCGGAAAGAATCTTCCTTAACCAAGGAAGTACAATCGAAATCTTAAAGAGATTGACATGCTAGAATACAAGTCCATGAATACTCCCATGGAAACAAAGCTGGTGTTGGTGATACTCGTTAGATTTGATAGATGCCACAGCATGCAGACAGATTATTGGATGTTGATGTACACGATGAACACTAGACCAAACGTATTTTCGTGAACACCTTGAGTGGTTACAGTAGAGCGGGCGTGTTCATCTAGTGGTACACCAAAACATGTGATGGTATGAGAGTACAATGGATTATAGTCTCTGACTATGATGGAGATCATGACTTCATTTAATGTGGATACAGCGATCTTGATTAAGCGAGGCGTTCTTGTAAGGAAAAGCACTTTGAATCTTTGTTTCAATTTAGGATCAACGCTATGATCTGAAGTGGCCGAGTAGGAAGCAATCAGTGTGCTCTCGGCATAGCGAAGCGGAATACATTGCGCGTAATTGCCTTTAGGCTGAAGCTATATGGATTTGATTCAGCGACATGACTGTTTGATTTGGAGATGAGAGCAACCGTGGGTCTATGTGGCCGATCAAAGATGCGTGCGATAATGAGAATCAAGTGTTTCCTGACAGGTCGAAGCACATAGAATCTGCTATCATTTCATCCGTGACATGGTACGAAGAGGATCCTTAAAGCTCCAGTACATTAGCGGATGAGCGGAGTTGATGATAATGTTGACTAAGCCTCTATCCTGGGTGTAAAGTTTGAACGCTTTCAAGGTCGCTTGGTATAGTCGAAGGACCCTCCTTGAAAGGAGTAGATGTATTCGCCTTGACCTAGTTGTTAGGCGTAAATCAAGATGAGTCATGCCCGACCTCGGCGTTAGGCGTAAAGCATGGCCGTGTCAATCATAGCCGACCTCGGCGTAAGGCGTAAAGAAAGATGATCATCGCCCGACCTCGCTGTTAGATGTAAGCATGAAGCCTTGTGATCCTTGCCCGATACCATTTGTGGAGCGTGAAAGAAAGATGAGTCATGCTTGACCTCGTTGTTAGGCGTAAAGCATGATGTTGTGTGATTCCTTGCTTCTTTCCTAGTTGTTAGATGTAAAGCGTGATGTTGTGTGTTCTTTGCTTTTGACCTTGTTGTTAGGCGTAAAACATGACGTCGTTGATTCCTTCGCCGACCTAGTTGTTAGACATAAAAAAAAGAAGATGATGTGTTCCTTTCTTCTGACCTCGTTTTTAGACGTAAGCGAGATGTTGATGTGTTCCTTTCTTCTGACCTCGTTGTTAGGCGTAAAGCAAGATGAGTCATGCTTTTATTCGTTGATGAAGCGATAAATCATGGCCGTTGTAGTTCACAAGCCACGACCCTGGTTGTTAGGCGTAAAGCGAGATGATGATATGCTTGCTTCTGACCTAATTGTTAGGCGTAAAGCAAGATGTGGCTGACATTGGAGCTACCCGACAACCGCTTTGACATTGAGCTGGTGTAGTAGCATGATGTGCCAACCTAGTCTTTGTGATGAGGTATCATTTTTCTTGATACATATTTGATCACGAGATGATGATAGCATTCTTTCCAGAATGATGATCTTTGCTGATGAAGAAAACTTCCGATGACTTCGTAAATGTGCTAGCCAATGTTTCAAGATGATATTGACGATCGCTCCTCTGGGTGCTGCGCGATGATGGGACCTCTCAGCCTGATGCTGATGAAGAATACCCTTCTTGTTAAGGGGTATTGTTGAAATAATCTAGCGTGAAGAAGAGATTCTTATTATTGGATTAAATCCTCGTATTAGGATTAGTCATGTCATTATTAGTATTATTGTTATTGTATTAATCCCATTGAGGATTAATCATGTAGTAATTATTATAAGGACTAAATCCCCTTTCGCGGATTGGTTATCGGACAATTACAAAGGCCAGAATAAGAAGCCCTAGCGATTATAATGGAAGAACCGAAATTAATTAAAGGTGGGTTTACCGCAGTGAAGGTCATTCCGGTTGTGACCTTTCACACGTGCGGTCTTGTATAAATAAGAAGTAGCGCCTCTTCAAATTACACAACTCACTTGCTCATTCTCTTATGAGGCAATTTGCAATTACCGGTTGGAGAGAGGAAAGGTGAGGCATCTCTTGGGGAGGACTATCTGTATTGGTTTGAGTTATCTCTTGAACATTGTATAAGAAATTTATGATAAGGAAGTTTTGTTTGAGTACTCTTCCCCTAGAGGGTTTTTCGGGATAAATGATGTGTCTCTTGTGAATGCGTATTTCTCAATGATCTTATTTTATGTGCTCTATCTATTGAAATGCAAAGAACTATAATAATGGCATAAACATTAGCCCTAACTCGTTTGTGAATAACTCTCTTATCAACCACTAGATTTTGCTCAAAGTTTGCACACTTTTTCTCCTTAGTCCCTTTTAGCAAAGTTTGAGGATATTTCAGTGCATGATTTTCTTGCTGTAATAAATTTAATTTTACATCCATAAATGATATAATTTTCTGCAGCCAAGTGTTTACAACAGCCTTATCTTTTATGCTCAGAGTATTGGTTTTTCATCTTGGTTTAGCTAGTCATTTTATTAGTTTTCTCTTGCATTTTTCTACTTGATTACAGCCATAAGGCTGATATAATTTTCTGTAGACAAGTGTTTACAACAACCTTATCTTTTATGCTAAGAGTATTGGTTTTTCATCTTGAGTTTAGCTAGTCATTTATTAGTTTTTCTCTTACATTTTCTACTTGATATTTAACATTTATTGAGCATCTTATAGTACCATTTTCGCTATGATATATAATGTTATCTATTGCTACAAAATAGGGACAACAAGCTTAACTTGTTGATCCAACTAACATGTATCATTGCATAGTGCCTTTTCTTGTGTCTCAGGCAGATACAATCATCCAGAGAAGTATTATACCTATGGGGCAACAATTACTTGACTTACAAGGCATCTATTTCCACCTTCCATCCCACTTAGACTTGACCTATAGGGGCTTCACTTTCATCCATCTCCATCTCTATCTCAATCCCCCTAGGGTCACAGAGATAGCCTCCCTAGAGTGACCTAGTCACCCTTGAAGTGTGGGACCTACATTGAGGTGACATTGGGTGTAGGATTCCCAAGTTGTAGCACTTTCTTTATGGTTGGGTCGGGATTTTCCCAACCTACAAATTGCACTATAACACAACCTAAAAGTGAGAAGTGTATATTCATTGGTTATTTCGAAGATGTCAAAGGTTACAAACTTCTTCAACCACATTGTAATCAAATTATTATTAGAAGAGATGTTAAATTTGATGAAAATCTCTTGGACTACGAGCCTAATTCGACGATTGTGCCTTCTTCGGCCTGCAAGCCATCTTCGATGTTTGTTCCTTTTTTTGTTCCTATTATGGTTTCTTCTTAAGATGATCACATTGAGGATGAAAATACACCTCCGCCTGCTCACCTTCTTCCAGATGAGTCCATTGAACCTGAACTAACACCAACACCGCTGCTTCCTAGATGGGTCCATTCAACAAGAGAAACGACTGGTGATATTGTCGGTGATCCTTCAAATAAGCGTTGGACACGTTCTCAGTTCCAACGAGCCTCTTCTCTTTTGGCTCAAGTTTCAAAGACTTATGATCTAGAGACATTTGCAGTAGCTTTAGGTCATCCAGATTGAGATACAACAATGAATGAAGTGTATCGTTCTTTAATGGAAAATGATACTTGGGATCTTGTACCTCTTCCAAAAGGAAGAAAACTTGTCAGATATAAATGGGTCTACAGAACTAAGTATGCATCAGATGGAAGTGTTGAAATACACAAGGCTCGATTAGTTGCCAAAGTATTTTCCCAATTTGAAGGAATTGACTATAATGAAACCTTTTCCCCTGTAGCCAAAATGAATTCCATCTGCCTTGTTCTTGTCCTTGCTGCCTCACATAAATGGGAGGTCCATTAGATGGATGTTAAATCCATCTTTTCGCATGGGGGTTTGGAAGAACAAATCGACATGGAACAAACTCCTGGCTATGTCTAGAATGACTCTAGCCTTGTTTTTTGCCTTAATAAATCTGTTTATGGTCTTAAACAAGCTCCCCAAGCTTGGTATGTCAAAATGGACAACTTTCTTATTGACACCATATTTTCTAGATGCCATTCTGATCCTAATGTCTATACCAAGAAAGTAGGAAGCCATATCATAATCCATGTCCTTTATGTTGATGACCTTATACTTACTGGTAGTGACTCAAAACTTTTAAACCGTGTGAAATCCATCCTTACGAAGAAATTTGAAATGACAAACTTAGGCTTTTTTCACTATTTCCTTGGCCTCCAAGTTTTGAAAACCAATGAATGAATTTTTCTTTCCTAGTCTAAGTATGCTTGTGACCTTCTTCGTCGCTTCCACATCGAATATTGTAAACCATCCCCTTCTCCCTTCTAGTTTGGAGTCAAGCTTGTTTCCACCTGTACTTCTCCCGAAGTTGATGCCGACGTGTACCATCAGTTAGTTGGTAGCCTCTTATACTTGACTCATACCCATATTGATATTTCCTTTGTTGCTGGTCTTGTTGCCTGGTATATGCAAACACACCATGAAATCCATTATAAAGAAGATAAAAGGATACTTCGGTATGTCCGTGGCACAATTCAGTTTGGGATCCATTACAGTTCAGGGGGGACTCATTTATTGGTTGGTTTCACTGATTCAAATTGGGTCGACAATCCTGATGATCAAAAGTCTACTGCAGGTTATGTTTCCATCCTTGGTTCAAGACCTGTCACTTGGGCCTGTAAGAAACAACAAGCTATTGCACTTTCTTCAGTAGAAGTAGAGTACCGAGCAACGGTAAATGCAAGTCAGAAAGACTTGTGGCTTCGATAGATCCTTTTAGAGTTTGGATTCCAGCAACAACAGCCAACCATCCTTTGGTGTGACAATTAGAGTGCCATCAAGCTTTCCAAAGACCTAGTTCAACATCAACACAACAAACACATCGAGCTACACATGCACTTCATCGGAAAGCTCATTCATGATCAAATTATTGAAGTGCTCTTTTTCCCTACAAAAGATCAAGTTGCAGGCATTTTCACAAAGTCTCTTATAAAAGTGAAGTTTTCCAAACTTCATTCTATGTTAGGAGTTTGAGAAGTTGTCTTTAAAGGGGGATAGGCTCTAATGCCTCCTTCCTTCTCCTATTGTGTCACTATTGTAAAACTTCAATCCTGTCCGAAGTTGTTCTTAAGGGGGGATATTAGGATATTTAGACACTTAGGAGTTAGTTAATATCTACTTGGTCTAATGTGTCAGTAGGAAAAAATGTGTTTCTTTAGTATGCATTAATATACATTTGTAGTTAGGAAATCCGACAGTCACGATATGTTCCCGACATAGAGTGATCTGGCGGTTCATATTCTCCTCGATCTTAACGACTACATTGATCCATGGCTTAACCCCTGCTTGGTCCATGATCTATTTAAAGGGCATGGAGGGTCATTTGTCAATGATCGATTGTGAGAAACTCTCTTGTAAAATCTCTCTGCAATATTTTTCTTTTGCATTAATAAACTGCTCCAAGTGGCCGCGTTGGTTGGGGTCGTGGATGTTTCCCTGTAGGGGTTTTACCACGTCAAAACATCGGTGTGTTGATCTTTGATATGGTTGTGTGAGTGGTTACTGAAGGTGTTTGTCCTCTGTTGGAATACATGTGTTGTCGAACAAGAAGCACTCCAAAGAGTTGCAAAGAAGCCTAGAGAGTTTGAACAAGAGGCTTAAGGTGAGTTTATGTGATGTAAATTCTCTAAAAGAATGCAATGAGAATGAGTGGAATCTTTATGAAAATATTTGATCATTTTATGTACTATTTTGAAGTATAGTTGCCTTCCATTTCTCCATGTTTTCTTTCATTTTCATTTATGCACATATTGGTGGGTATGTTTCGAGTAAAGGCCATAGGTCCATTACATGACCTTGTTGTACCATTTTTGGTATCAAAGTGGGACAAGAAGTTCTAGGAGAATTTTGAGTGAGGGTAGAACTCATAAGAAGGAAACTAAAAAAATTGATGAGGTAAAGATGAGGGAACAATTTGATGACATAACAAGAGAGGACTCTTTATGCAAATATGTGGGAGAATAAAATGAGAATGAGTGGACTCTTTATGCGAATATTTATCATTTTATGTACTATTTTGAAGTGTAGTTGCCTTCCATTTCTCCATGTTTTCTTTCATTTTCATTTATGCACATAGTTGTGGGTATGTTTCGAGTAAAGGCCTTGGGTCCATTACATGACCTTGTTGTACCATTTTTGGTATCAAAGTGGGACAAGAAATTCTAGGAGAATTCTAAGTGAGGGTTCTCCTCTGGACTGAGTTGAGTCAATATGTGAGAGGGCCCATGTGATGGGTGTGTCGTTCTCCTCTAGACTGAGTTGAGTCAATCTCTGAGAGTGCCCATGTGATGGGTGTGTCGTTCTCCTTTGGACTGAGTTGAGATGATGTGTGCCCATGTGATGGGTGTGCGTCAGAATCTGGATTGAGTTGTGATGACATGTGGTCTCTTGTATACTCCTCTGGACTGAGTTGAGATAACTTGAGATGGTCTCCTTGCTTGTGCTCCTCTGGACTGAGTTGAGTCGGCTTGAGATGGTCTCATTCCTTGTACTCCTATGGACTTAGTTGAGCCGGCTTGAGATGGTGCTCCAAATGGTACCCCTGTGGACTCAGTTGAGTGATCTGTTGAGTATGACGTCCCTGTGGCTGAGCACAAGAGGACGTGTCCCTAGTGGCTGAGCACTAATGGATGAGAGAGATCCTTGCTATATTTTCTGAGAGTAAGATTTACTTGTAACCCTAATTATGTTGTAAAGGGTACAAGTTGACCCCACCATGTGAAAGATAATTATTATTGTATAATAATTAATTATGTTATTGAGTTAATGAGGTCAGCCCTATTGTGCCAATAGACACACCTTTTTTTGTGTCAGGTCTTGTATAAATAAAGATGAATCCCCATTGAGGATTACACACTCTCACTTCTCATCTCAGAATTTCAACA
>SNQJ01S0226429.1:0-14611 GCA_010110895.2 Picea sitchensis | reverse complement strand
GATTAGGGCCTTGGATTAGGTTGGAGAGGAAAATCTTTAAGGCCATTTAAAATCAAACATTGGATTCTGAGTTAGGGAGTGTCTAAGTCCAGTATCGTGAAATTTTTCCGGGACCCCCCTGTTCGACAACACAGGTATTCCAACAGAGGACGAACACCTTCAGTAACCACTCACATAACCAGATCAAAGATCAAAACACCGATGTTTTCACGTGGTAAAACCCCTACAGGGAAACATCCACGGCCCCAGCCAATGCGGCCACTTGGAGCAGTTTATTAAATGCAAAGAAAAAGATTACAGAGATATTTTACAAGAGAGTTTCTCACAATCGATCATCGGTAAATGACCCTCCATGCTCTTTAAATAGAGATCATGGACCAATCAGGTGTTAAGCCACGGATCAATGGCCGTTAAGATCGAGGAGAGTATGAAATGTCGGATCACTTTATGTGTTGACTCGCTGAATTGATACTTTTTGTACCTTCCATATCCATTTTTGAACTCCTCATTTGAACTCTTTACTCCATAAACTCATCTATATCTTCACCCATATAACCAAATATCCATAAAGTATAGTAAGGTATGGTCATTGATAAAAATTCTTTAATTTCCTTTTATTTAATGATTAAATGAAATTCTTGGAATCTCATGAATGGTTATATTAGATTTTGCAGCATACTTTGATTTCAACAACAGATTAAAATGGAAGATTTTCTACACTCCAAGTGCTGCCAGCTTGCTCAAACAAAACCAAATATTCCAGCTCAACTCTCGTTGATGACTCACATATAATCAATGAGATCTCCATCGGCACTGCGTGCCATAGAGATGAAGATCTATTATTAGATAGCGAGTTTTTTTCGGGCATGAGAAGTTACTCGTTAATTGAAGAAATCATTTACCTTCTGGAAACAATTGTATATTAAATAGAAGATAGGCTCTGTTGCTAGAAAATCGGGATTAGTTATCTAGCTCCTGAGCTATGAAAACAATGGAACGAAATGTAATATGACATATATGATATAGAATAATTGTGTTGCTCAACTGTTGGTTCTAAGCTTGACTGAGATCGACTTTTTGATATTTTAAGATGTTTCTTTAGACTATAACATGGTTCACTTTCTATTGTTAATGTTCTCTTTTGTATATCCGTATCTTAGAATTTAGTCTGCAAGTCAAAAAGGGACTTGTGGTTTTCTTAAGCAAGGATCCATGAACCATAATTTTCTAACGGTTGTTGGGTAATTTTGGTAACTGTAGTTTCTTGTTGTGTGTGGATTCTAGGCATAAGTTCAATTCGATTTACTGTAGCTTTCAATTCTAGTTTAAAGTGATGTATTGCTTCTGCAAATTTAAGTTTCTAAATGGAATATACTTAGTTGTATTTTCCTTTTTAGCACATCTTTACTTTGTTTTCTGTATTGTTATATAGTTTTTTGTTACTTGGTTTAGTTTCTGAATCACATTAAAGTAGATAAGTTTTAATTAGGTAGATGTGTTGAATCAAGATTACTTTTTGAAGATAGTTTCTAGAAGTATTTCATTTCTGTTATTAGGATAGAACTTATATTTGCTTGCTTTATAGGATTTAGATATTTGGTTAGTATTAGAATTTTGAATATGCAATAGAATTAATGAATTTGAAATCTTTGCATTAAAGTAGTTTGAATGATTTTTTTTTTTAGATCATAGAGATTTCATGAGCATCTTACTCTGTTTTCTGTAATGTTATATAGTTTTCTGTTACTTGGTTTAGTTTCTGAGTCACATTAAAGTAGATAAGTTTTAATTAGGTAGATGTGTTGAATCAAGATTACTTTTGAAGATAGTTTCTAGAAGTATTTAGTTTCTGTAATTAGGATAGAACTTAGATTTGCATGCTTTATAGGATTTAGATATTTGGTTAGTATTAGAATTTTGAATATGCAATAGAATTAATGAATTTGAAATCTTTGCATTAAAGTAGTTTGAATGATTTTTAGATTAGAGAAGTTTACATCATAATAGATTAGATTAGAGTAAATCAGATTAGGATAGGCTCTAGTCCTGCATATATAGTGTTTGTGCCTCAAAGTTTACCTCCCTGGGTTGACATTTTATGTAAGCTATTTGTAGTAATATAATTAGCCCAACATTTTGGCGCCGTTGCCGGGGAGGCATTAAAATGGACTGGAGGTTAGATGTTGTTAAACCTTCAATAGGTAAGCAAATTTTCATTTTCTTTTCAAGTAATGCAAGAGTGCAGTAGGAGTGTTTTAGTTTAATAATTTTACTGTTTTAGTTTTGATTTCATAGTGATTCTGTTTGGATGTAGGTTAGTTGCACCCATAACACTTAGTCTTAATTAGTTTCTTTACTTTGAAGTTATTTACATTTCTTCAAAAAGGATTTAGATTAGTTTTAATTTTTTTTAATTTTCAAGATCATTTGGGTACTGTAAGACCCTGGTTACTAACCCACCTGTGGAGCAGGACAGCTGAACCAGAACAAGTTTAGAGATGTTCAAAAACTTGTTGAGCAGAGAAGGGCTTATTACTACAAGGAGTTTTCATAATCCTTGTCACAACATCGGATCCATATCTGAAGATGAATCCATCTTTCAAAGTGAGCAGCAAATCAATAAAGTGTCCTCAACCTGAAGACCTGGACCTGTTCATCTATGCTTCCTCATTTGATGAAGGAGCTCAAGAATTTTGGGAAGGAGCTAAGGAAGAAGAACACCTAGAACCTGAAATTGCAGAATTTCTTGCTTGCTTGAGACCAGAAGAAGAATATCAACTTGGTTTGACAAGCCTAGCCAATCAAGGATTTATTCAAGTATGGACTGATACAGTTTGTCTATTCCATCCTTTTACTTTTCATCAACTTTTGAAATCAATATCATATGAGGAGATGGTTCTTTATATATTGACTTTTGTTCATAAACACTGTATGGACAATCATGATTTAGAAGTCTTGATTCGGAGGTGGTTACACTGGAAGTATGCATACACTTGAAGGAACATTTTTACTTCCAGTAGAGTAGGGTAGAATAGGAAATAAAAAAATAGGAATAAAAAAAGTAAAGAGAAAAATAAGCTTTACTATGAAAACCAACTTGTCTGGCGTAGTTTAGCAGGAGTCTAGTTAGAAAACTAGGTTACTGGCTAGCTAGACTCCAAATAAAGTTCGTTGGTGCCTACTTCATTTTCTTCACAAATCATGTTCGGTGTTCAGCTGGATGATGGAAGATTCATCAAGGCTTTCCTTCCAGCAAAGTTTCAACCCATCGACTCCAAATCATTTTCTGGGTTTGAAACTCGAGACATTTTTAGATACCTTGGAGCCTGCATGCCTCAATGGCAGGTATCCTTGTCATTTGCTAAGGAAATACATTAATGTTTCTTGGCAAAAGAATTCTACAGTTCATTCGACTTCAACAAATTTATTCATGACTGTGTGAATGTATCTAGTGCCTTGATTCCCATTGACATTAAAGGTGGGATATCTCGCACTGGTTAACAACTTTCCTTATTGGTTGGTAATCCAGTGACTTTTACCTATGTTCGACATCGACAAAATCTATTCACATAGGTAGACCTGCACAAAAAGGAAGTATTTGGATGAAGACTTTGCAGTTTTTGGTACTCATGGACAGTTTCATTAGTTTGCAGTTCTGAAGAATAGTCTATTCTTCTGTTTTCTATAAGAAATCTAGTAACATTCAACACAGTGGACAACCTATCAGAAGAGAAATCCTAGGTCTTGGAGCAGCACAATCTTTGGAGCAAAGCAAAAATAGGAAATTGTATTCTGTTACAAAAATCTCATTCTGCTACAGTACCTACAACATGCAGCAGAAGCCTGACAGTCCAAAGTATTTATGAAAATTTGATCCTAAAAGGTATCTAAGGTATGAATCTTTCTTGGAATTTATTTATTTCATTAAATTTAAGGAAATTTTTACTATGAATTATACCTACGATACTTGCTAAAACCTATGCCCCTCTACCTTTCGAATGTCATCATATAGCCTATATCCATCTCTGTTTGTCATCATCATTTTATAAACCGTCCTCCTATCTTATAAATAGATCTTCATCTCTATGGCACGTAGTACCTAGAGATGAAAAATATTATCATTTTAAAAATATATAATGATGATTTATGTTATCCATGCAATCCTCACTTCATTCCTTCATGATTTCATACCCAACAAATTCATCATTCTACTAACAGTTCAAAATTGTCATAAAACCTCTTACGCGCCATGCATTTGAATGATAGTGAAGTACGAGTCAGGATTATCAAATTGCTGGACGCTCTGAATAACTTTGTTGAGACTTATTCACATGCCTATTTGATAAACTTCATCATTTTTCGAGCTTCTGTTTCATCCTCTGTTTCATATCGAAATCACATTCTCAAAACAGATGGGGAGAAAGGGGGTTGAGCGTCATGAACCTGTTTCTGTCTCTGTGTTAGAAGGCCTTCCAGAATTCAACGCATGTAAAGGAAAATTCGAAGGCACCTGGTACCAATTCTTTCAAAAATTTCGGGGATATGATGACGAAATCACACTGTATTTCGCTCAGGGATTCGATGGAAAGGTAGCACATATTGGCAATTTCCTTATGAGGGTGTCTAAGAAAACAATTGCTCGTGCCACTGGTTTACCTTGTCGAGGGGAACGTTGGTTTAAAAATAAACCCATCGAGAGTGCAGTATGTACCAGATTCTTAAAGGAGGAGCACCAAACTGAAAACTGGAAGAAGGGTTTCCCTCGTGATTGGATGCAGGATGAATGGCGCAATGTGATTTATGTGTTGCAGAAATACTTGACGTGTGAAGGGAGGTATGTAATTACTCTGAATTACCATGTCCGCCTTCTCTTACATGTTGAAGCCGAATTGGAAATGAATTTCCCATATTTCTTGTGCAAAATCCTAGCCAAAATGTCAAGACAGATTCAAAAGCATTCTGGAAACCCCTATAACAGCCTCTACCATCATGGATTGATCAAAATTCTCATTGAGGATGAGTTGCATCTCCGGAGGGATAATTGGGATAATTTTGTAACCAGGATTCGGGGCCTTCCTTCACCTAGAAGTCTTCCTTCTACTCGGGTCGCCGCCAATTCTGAAGATCATAGGGTCAAAACCCCTCCTGTCCAAAATCCAGAACTGCATCTGATCAATCTTTTTTCTTCTGTCCTACAGAAAGTAAAGAAGCAACGAAATTCACCTGAAAGTCCTACTGTTGCTAAATCCTCGACACCTCGTCATGTCACGAGAAGTATGACTGTCAAATCCTCCAACTTACCTCAAAATGCACTTCCATCAGACTTCATAAATTTGGATGATTCCCCTGAGGTAGAACTGGAACCTTCTAAGAAGAAGAAAAAGCTCTCTTCAGACCCTTCTTCTATGCTCGAACATAATCCTCCTCAACACGTTTTTCCTGAATTTGATTGTCCTTCCCTAGATCCTCTTAACCATGATCCAGCTGAACATGAAATCGCTGAACCTATCCATAAAACTCTGTCTCCTAAAATTGGCCATGTTGAATATAATTCAGAACTATTTGATCTTCATCAATTTGACTACGGTACCCCTGAAGATGACCTACCCAATCCAGAAATCCCTATTACTATGCCTAGAAACTCTAGCAGTGAGAAGATCATCCAGGAAAAGAACAAGGAGATTGAAGAACTCAGGACAGAAATAGAGGAGTATAAGGATCTGGATTGATGTGTAAAAGATGAGAATGAAAAATTAAAAATGATTGTTAAAGAATATAAGGAATATCTTGATGAACTAGGGTCATGTGGTCTTCAGCTTGCATAAAAATATGAGAAGGTGAGAACCAAGCGCAAGAAGACCATTTCTGAGAATAAACGTCTTGCAAAGGTAGGAAGGACTTGGAAGACAGAGGCATTGAAACATCTTGCTCATATCAGTATGTTAAAAAAGAAGCTCAAAGATAGCAGGGAACATGCCAGTGGAAAATTCAATATCATTGTGAATACATCCTAAGTTTTGTTAGAAGGATTGAAGTCAATTTTGAAATTTTGAAACCTTTAAAACAGGTATGTTTGCATGAGGACATGCAAGTACACGGGTGTAGGGGAATGTTGGCTCGCTGAATTGATACTTTTTGTACCCTCCATATCCATTTTTGACCTCTTCATTTGAACTCTTTACTCCATAAACTCATCTATATCTTCACACATACAACCAAATACCTAGCAAGTATAGTAAGGTATGGTCATTAGTCAAAATTATTTAATTTCCTTTTATTTAATGATTAAATATAATTCTTGGAAGCTCATGAATGATTATATTAGATTTTGCAACATACTTTGATTTCAGTAGCAGATTAAATATCATGGAAGATTTTCTACACTCCAGGTGCTGCCATCTTGCTCAAGCAAAACCAAATATTCCAGCTTAACTCTCATTGATGACTCATGTATAATCAATGAGATCTTCATCTCTCGACACTACATGCCATAGAGATGAAGATCTGTTATTAGATAACGAGTTTTTCGGGCATGAGAAGTTACTCATTAATTGAAGGAATCATTTACCTTCTGTAAACGGTTGTGTATTAAATAGAAGATAGGCTCAGTCACTTGGAAATCGGGATTAGTTATCTAGCTCCCGAGATATAAAAACAATGGAACGAAATGTAATTGGGGACGAATATGATATAGAAGAATTGCGCTGTTCAAGTGTTGGCTTTCTGAATTTGACAGAGATCGACTCATGCAATGTTGTTTCTAGTATTTTAAGATGTTTCTTTAGACTGTAATATGATCCATTTTCTATTATTAATGTTCTCTTTTATATATCTGTAGGTTAGAATTTAGTCTGTAAGCCACAAGGGACTTGTGGTTTTCTTGGCAAGGATCCACCAAGAAGACCATGAGCCTCTCTTTCATAGATTTAGTTCTTAGATAGATTACATTTTCCATAGTCAGAGTTATATTCAGAACAATAAACAATAGATTTACATTTCTCGAAGTTATTGTTAGCATTCGTTTATTGTTAGATTAATGAATAGTTTAAAATTAGAGCATCTTACTCTGTTTTCTGTAATGTTATATAGTTTTCTGTTACTTGGTTTAGTTTCTGAGTCACATTAAAGTAGATAAGTTTTAATTAGGTAGATGTGTTGAATCAANTTTATTGTTAGATTAATGAATAGTTTAAAATTAGAGCATCTTACTCTGTTTTCTGTAATGTTATATAGTTTTCTGTTACTTGGTTTAGTTTCTGAGTCACATTAAAGTAGATAAGTTTTAATTAGGTAGATGTGTTGAATCAATATTACTTTTGAAGATAGTTTCTAGAAGTATTTCATTTCTGTAATTAGGATAGAACTTAGATTTGCATGCTTTATATGATTTAGATATTTGGTTAGTATTAGAATTTTGAATATGCAATAGAATTAATGAATTTGAAATCTTTGCATTAAAGTAGTTTGAATGATTTTTAGATTAGAGAAGTTTACATCATAATAGATTAGATTAGAGTAAATCAGATTAGGATAGGCTCTAGTCCTGCATATACAGTGTTTGTGCCTCAAAGTTTACCTCCCTGGGTTGACATTTTATGTAAGCTATTTGTAGTAATATAATTATCCCAATAGCTGGATGACCCAAAACAACCCACATGGACCGACAAAAGCATGAAAAAAGGAAAGTTGCCGATGAAACAAAAAACTATGGGTGATTTAACTGAAACTACCGGCCATGTATGGTCGAGGGTTCGTCCAAATACCTAGCTCCTTCTAGCCTATAAAAGAAGGGGTAGGGGTACCATTTGAAAGAGAAAAAATATAGCAAAGAAACTCTACCCATTTATGTATTCCCATTGTCCCAACCCTTTATCCTTTCCTTATGCCAAAGGAGATCCAAAGAAAAGCAGTTGGAGGATAGAAGAAGAGGAGCCCAGGATCATGTTCAAGGAGTGGTGGCTGGTCTCAACTTTTGTAAGTTGACTCATTCAAAGTAATAAAGAAAGTGATTTTCTTGTCCCAATTCATGAACTGTTTATAGTTTGATCAGTATATGTTTGATTTCTAACCCGTTAGTATATAAGTAGTATGCATGCATAGTTGTTGCTTGTCTTGAATGCAAGTCAACTTTGGAAGGAGTATTGCAAACAAGTAATCAAGCACAATGGAGGATCGACATCAAATGTCGGTAACAAGGTAGGTTGATCTTTCCATGCATTTACTAAGAAAAGGGGATTTAAATCTAGGGATGAAGGTAGAAAATAATTTCTATTCGGTCATATCTGCATGCAAAGTTTGAACTCTATTTGCTAGTCCGTAGGGTGTTTTCCCCCAACAACAGATGCTCTCTTCAAATACTTTAATGAGCGTGAAAATAGAAAGATCTCTCAGCAATATTTTCATGTTTAGAGAGTCTGAAAAGAGATTAAAGAGGACTCCAGGGGGTTCCTTTTTCGTATAACCTTGCTAAGACCGAAAAAGTGATAAAAGTGTGCTCGATTACGTTCTCATGTATTTTCGAGCGTGAGAATGAACAAATACCAAGATCGAGGTTTTGTCTAAAAACCATAAAAAACAATTTAAACATGCGATGAAAAAGAGAAAATATATGTATCATGTCTGCAAAAAGTCGCACTTATAGGGCTATTAGGCATTAGGTTTGATAAATAAAACAATTATAAAAACCAACAAAAATGGTAAAAAGTAAATATAAGTGGGTAAAAGTTCTTTTACCATAGTCATTGTAACTTTGCCAAGATTTTAGCCCAAAACCCCTCTTTTGCCCTTGAATTTCGGTGCTCGATTGTGGAAGGTATGAACAACCATTTGGTGAACCATCTCCATCAGTGAGGTAAGCTCCTTGTCTTCTATATTTTCATGGTTCAATTTTTTGTTTTCATTAGCAAATTTCAAGTTTTTGAGCTTGTTTTAGGGCTAAAATTCACGCTCAGATGTTCTCGCAGACTAGCCATATGGGACCTGTGAGAATGCATGATTCTCACAGGTGGCCCCAAAGGCACCTACGAGAACCTCGCATTGTGCTAAAGGGGCACCTGCGAGAACTGCAAAATGAAAAAATGCTTTGTTTTTTGCTCAATGAAAAATGTGCCAAGGCTTGAAAAGAGTTACTGACCTCCTTCTTATGATTCTTATGTAGGCATTTGGCTATCACAATAGTTCTGGAATGGCGTGAAAGAGAGCATGAAGAAGATGATGCTATTGTTGGGAATGACCCAGGCACCGTTGCCGCTTTACGAGACTATGGTCTCCTGAAATTCTTTCGGATCCCAGGTATGAGGGTCTAAGTTAGGCTGTTGGAGTACCTCGTTCATATGTGGGACGTGGACCAACAAGTATTCCACATGGGGGTCCACACATTGTCCTTGGATATCGAGGACATTTATTTCCTGACAGGACTTTCACGGCGTGGGTACCATGCTAGCTTGACCGGTAGCCGAGGTGGTGGGCTGCCTATGAGTGAGTATTGTTGTCAGTACTGTGTTCTAGAGGCATAAAGAAGCAAAGGAAAGGTGGCCATTTGGGGGGTCCAGGATTTGACCCTTCGGACTATCTTGTTCACCATTTCTTGTATGGATGGGAACGCTGCTCCACACATGGCTCTCTAGAGATATTTTCAATATGCCATAGAGTGTACTGAGCCTCGGGTCTTTAACTGGTCAGACATAGTCCTTCGTAGCATGAAGAGGCAGTTGACTAAATGCATGAAAGGTGACCTGAAGCAATTCAGGTACGGGTCATTGTTGGTGTATTTCTTTCTTGAGAGGGTTCCCTTACTGAGGTTGCAATTTGAGTGGGGTTTACCAGCTCTAGAGGATCCGAGGATGTTGAGGTGGTGTAACCTCATGGCCCGACATGTAGCTGGACCAATCATCAAATACAATGATTCCTTCTTTGACTGGTTGCGACCAAAATTTTTGATGGTCGACGATTATGCCTATGCTGGGTTGGACTTCTGAGGGGATTTAGACTTGGCCCTCCCCGAGGACGCTAAGTGGGGAGATCTAGGTAAGAAGTACACATTTTTTCACTTTTTAAATGTTTTTGTGAGTTTTATCATACGCAAATGTTTTTATGTTTGTCCAAGGTCTAATTACAAAAATTCTTTTTTGATGTTTGTCCAGTGCCATGATGGGATGTTGAAGATTATGAGGCAGTGGAACAAAACTTAGAGGGTTTGACCACTAACATTCCAGACATGCCTCTCGGAGAGGTCCCACGATGTTATCATCGTCATACGGTGGGCGTGTCAGAGTCTATTGGCCGACTGCTTTGTAGGGTTTCCCAGGCAGTCGTGTGTTATCACAAAAGTCATCCATGATGTTACTTTGTAGAAGCTATGAGCTTCATATTTTGAAATTTTGGTTCTTGGACAAAACTTTTTTGTAAAAAACTGTTGATCATTATATATACATATGTAATGCTTCTACCAGCTTATCTTGTGTTATGTGATGCATGTGATGTGATTGGTTTATAAATGGCCCAAATGTCTGTCTAATACATAGTTAGATAATGCATCAGTTAATGTATTTAGACATCTAGGAATATGTTGATACTCAATATAATCAAAATAATGTTCCAAGAAGTGAATTCGTAAATATACCCACAATAAAGTAGGAATTTGAATAACATAGAAATTACTTAACTGTAGTACTACTAGCTGCGAATTGAGTCGTACAACCAAGTGACGGATATCGAGAAAGATATCATCAATCAACAATTCAATAACGGCGCTATACTCTACAATATTGTTGGTCGCACGACCGAGGCACACACCTCGTAGAGTGATAAGTTTGTTTGTAGGGGTGTAAATTGCCGACGCAGCAAAAGCAAGGTTCTGAGTACTACGGCTAGCACCATCGGTGAAGCCAGTGTGGGGTAGTGAATACTCTGACATTTAGAAACCAAACACAATGTAACATAAGGGTAGAGACCAGATAACGAAAAAATCATACTACAGTAACACACAAGAAGTATGATACAGTAAAATACAAGTACTCGTGCACAGGTGATCTTATGCATAGTACTTCTTTAAGTACAACCCATTTATGGGTTCACTCAAAGGGATACCATCGTAATCTACTAACTCATAAGATTCTTTCTCCAAAACTTGTCTAACGATATAAGGACCTCGCCACATGGCTTCGAATTTTCCAACTCCTAGCATATCTCGATCTTGTTTGTAGAGGAGAACCAGATCTCCTTCGGAGAAAACGCAAGGCTTGACATGTTTGTCATATTGAGCCTTGACATGTTTCTTCTGGGCTTTGATGACTAGGGCAGCGTCGCGTCGAGTTTCATATAATCGCATGAGATACAACAGATGTTCTTCCTTGGTAGAAGTGTTTGGTAGGAGTTTGACGACTAATTTTAAGGAGGGTATCTCACATTCAATCGGGAGGATGGCTTCTAGACCATAGACTAATTGGAAAGGTGTAAAACCAGTAGAAAACTTAACGGACATCCGGTAAGCCCACAATGCTAAAACAACATTGTGTGCCAACTTGTTTTGTGAATCCCTATCATTCGTCCAAGCATGGTTATGAGAAATTTGTTAATTACTTCGACTTGGTCGTTGGCTTGTGGGTAATAGGGCGTGATTTTTCATGGAGAAGACCCAAATTTTCAGTGAATTGGCACATCATGAAGTTTCTAAAGTGGCTACTGTGATCAGTGACGATAGCCTGAGGAACACCAAAATGAGCTATGATGTGATTGAAAATGAATAATGCTGCGGTCTTTCCAGTATTGTCAAATGTTGGCATTGCCTCGGCCCATTTCGTAAAATAATCTACGACTACAATAATGTATCCATGCCCCCCGACCGAGTGGGGGTGACATGTCATGAAATTGATACCCCATTTCGCAAAGGGACCAACGGAGACCACAGGGTGAAGAGGAGCAAGATGTGACCGTATCTTATGATTATATGTCTGGCAAGCATGGTATTTTTGGATGGTGATTATGCAATTGTTAAATAAAGAAGGCCAAAAATACCCTGCTCATAAGATCTTCTGGGCAATAGCATACCTAGACATATGACCACCACAGGCTCTAGAATGGAAATCGTTTAAGGCTTTTGTGGCTTCATCAAATGTGAGGCAGCGTCGAAAAAATGAGTCAATCCCACGACAATAAAGAGTATCACCGAGGATAATATATTGATGGGCTTGGTAGCGTATTCGACATCGGTCAGTACTGGACAAATTGGGTCGAAAAGTTTGGGTTTGGATATATATGATTATATCACCATACCAAATATCATCAGAACTAATGAGGAAAAGGGATTCATCAGGTAATGAATCAGCTACAACATTTTCCATTTCAGAGTAGGGAAAGTCGCATATCAACTCAGCAAACACTAAGGATTTCTTGGACTTAGCTCGTTCGAACTCCAAGTCAAACTCCTGGAGTATCACGATCCATTTGGAGTATTTTCCCCCTAGAAATTGACATGTGAGAATGTGTTGCATAGGGTTGCAGTTAGAAATTACCGTAGTCTTGCGAGAGAGGATATAGTGCCGGAAACGTTGAACTGCTTGGACGACTTCCAAGGCCAGTTTTTTGACATGTAAATACTTGGTTTCGGTAGGTGTTAGACTTTGACTCAAGTAATAGATAACATGTTCATCATGAGAATCATCCTCTTGGACGAGAACCATAGCGATTGTGTAATCCGAGGCTGCGAGGTAGAGGAAATAATCACGACTGTAATCGGGGGGGAAGAGAAGCGAAGCACGTGTCATGGAAAGTTTCAAAGATTTGAAGGAATTGTTTGTGATGGTATCCCATATGAACTCAAACCCATTTTTGAGTAGTCGCGTAAATCCAAGAGTTATCTCGACATAGTTTGGGATGAAACGACGAAGAAAATTTTCTTTCCCTTGCAAACTTTGTAACTGGTGAAGTGTAGAAGGAGGAGGGAGATTGAGAATCGTCTCGACCTTTAAAGGATATACCCTGATCCCTTGAAGTGAAACAATAAAGCCTAGAAGTCGGCCAGATTCTACGCAGAAAACAGATTTGTGAGGATTCAAGCGTATATGGTAAAACCTACATCGGAGGAAAATGGATCAGAGGTGTAAGGGATGATTGACCCGACACATGGAATGAGAAGGTAAGTCATCAAGATATGGCTGCACGATGTGCTTGATATCATAGAAGGCATAAGACATAGCGTGCTGAAAAGTTGCACCAACATTCTTTAGACCGAAAGGAAGTTTCTGATAGGCGAAAGTGCCCCAAGGAAAAATAAAAACAATTTTGTGTTGATCCTTGGAAACAATATTGATTTGATTATATCCAGAGAAACCATCCATCAAAGAGAAGATTTCACTTCCAACACAATCGTCAACAATCTGGTCGACAAAGGGGGTAGGAAAGTTGTCTTTAGGAGAATCTTTGTTAATATCCCTATAATCAACGCACATGCGGATTGTGCCTTGTTTCTTGTCGATCAAGACAAGATTGGAAACCCAGTCAATGAGGGCCACCAGGTAAATAAAGCTTGTTGGCAAATGTTTAACAAGTAGCATATTCCTGTCATTGATGGCAAGTACAACAGTGAAGATGGCATGAGAATAGGAAGAATGTAACAAACGGGCATCAAAAGTAGTTTGGGAAGACATTGCAGAGCAAGCTCGATAAGATCAGAAGAGATAGTGCAGAGGATGGTTGACATGCTTAATAGGAAGTATGTGCTTGTCATTGATCGCAGGATCAGAGTGTGCATCGATGGAAAAACAAGAACAAATTAAGCTCAGGAGGAATTAGTGTAGAAGTCGAATGCAGTGCGTAGGTGCGCACCAGGGATGAGGTTAACTCATGGCTAAAGGTTAAGGGAGATAGCATACTTAGGATCACAGGTGGATCAAAGGTCGAGGCCTTTGACACTTAGAAATTCTTCCAAGTAAGGAGGATGCATAAGCTCGGAGGAGAAGCATCAGTGATCGTTGGATCCCATCTCGAATTCCCGATGACCATCATATCTCAATTTAGACAAGAGGAGCACGCAGATATGGAGGATAGATCTCGGGCGCTAGATCCGAGTGCAGGGTCCAACCACCGTTGGATCAAGGAGAACCTGCACTCTCTTTAAAGTGCAAGGAGTATAAGGCTCAAAAAATCTCAAAAGAAGGAGGACCGTTGTTGTTGGGAAATTATACCCTACGGACTAACAAGCTAGGGCTTAAACTTGCATGCAGATCATGACCCCTAAGAAATTACTTTTAACCTTCTACCCCAAACCTAAAACCCTTTTCACATGCAAACATAGAAAGAACCTACTAACCTTTTTATCGACGTTTGGTGTAGATCCTCCGTTGCGCTTTATCCCCTTGCTTCTGCTGCTCCTTCTAAAGACGATCCTGCAATCAAGACAAAACACTATGCATGCATGCTATTGTTCTACTAGAGGGTTAGAGATTAAGAATAAATCAAATAAAAGCATATAAGACTCGTGCATTGGGATGGGAAAAGTATTCTTTATTAATCTCAAGATGAATCAACTTACAATAATAATAGAGATCGACCACCGCTCCTTGATCCTGATCCTGGGCTCCTCCTCTTCTTTGTCCTCCAACTGCTTTGCTTG
>SNQJ01S0226427.1:0-14682 GCA_010110895.2 Picea sitchensis | reverse complement strand
TTTCAGCCCTAGTCGATTTTTGGATCTTTAGTGGAGCAGAGGGAGTAGTGGGATTTACTGGTTTAGTGCAAGGGATAAAGGAGGGTTTCTGGTTTTGAGAAGATACAACCTGTTGTGTTTCTTTAGCTCTTTTAGTAGCCTCCACTCAATTCTGAGGCCGAGACATGAGGACATGGGCCCGAATCTCATCCTTGAGACCACTGATAAAACACTCTCGAAAAAAGGCATCAGACATGCCCCTCTATCCGAAAAGCAAGGAACTCAAAAGCAGCTATAAAGTATTTCATTGTTCCTGATTGTTTCAACTTTGTCAAACGGCCCAAATGGTTGGTGTCAGTGTCAAAACGTTCATAAAGCTCTGCCGCAAATTGTGTCCAAGCAATATAACCTTGACGGAAAGTTTTTCTCCATTGCCACCATTGCCAACGTTCTTGATCTAGATGGAGAACACCATACCAGAGGTTGGCCAAGTCATCTGTAATGTCGTATAAAGAGAAATAATGTTCAATTTGGGTTACCCAACAAGTAGGATCCGAGCCATCAAATTTGGTCACATCCACCCACGAAAGGCGTAGGTCACGTTGAAAGTGATGGTGCTGAAAGTTAGAGGAATGTTCAGCTTTAGTATCTGAAGGTGGGTCAGATAAAGAGTTATCTGTAGGGATATGCATCTTGGTGCAAAGCATCGAAACAACAGATTCAAACTTGGTAGTCAGGTCTTGTTTGATTTCCTCCATTGAGGACTGCATGGATGTATTGAGGGCGGCAACATTGGCACTGAGTTGTTTCACTTCTTGTTGGGTCTCGGTGAAATTAGATTGCAAGGTATTGAAACGAGCTTCTAGGTCTTGGCTACGAGTATGGGCCATGATGATGAGGAAACTAAAATGGGACGAGTGAGGTCAAAAATTTCGCTGAAAAATGATGTATGAATGTGATAAGGGCGAATAGATGAATCCAATGGAATAGGTCTCAAATAATGGTGCAAAAAATTCCAGACTCTATACTACGGTCTGAAGAATACTGCAGTAATGAAATGCCCAAATGCTTAACCAGAAATAAATGTGTAGTTATTTTGCAACACGAACACAGTTGCACAGTAAGAAATCTTGTCTATTTTAATTTGTTAATGTTTATGTCCCCAAGGGTTAGGTATTCAAGAGTTCTATATACAAAGGTTTGCCCTGTGCTATAGCTCTCTAATATACGTGTGGGGTCCAACAGTAGTACTCGACCCAATATCTCAAGGCACTAACTAAGGAGAATAGATTGTATCCTTAGTCGTACTACCCGACTACCCAGGTACTAGAGAGTATCTTCCCGAGTGTTGTTCTCGGAGGTACTATAGCAGTCAGACGACCGATCGGTTTATCTAAAGAGGGCTTCATGTAATCTAGGTCGATCTGTACACATGTGTTGTTTGATGCGCTAACACTCGAAGGGGTACCAACAGGGGTTACAAGGGTGGCCAACAAATGTGCGCTTAAGTACCACTTGTATTTCCTGCATGTATGAATCCCTCAACCGCGGGTTTATGCGCGTAACGACAGATTTATGTGGCTTAAAGATGTTGAAATACGTCTCTACCCTGGAAAAAAAATTAACCCACACTTTCTGCCGAGGAAAGTGCTATGATACCACTTGTAATATACCAGATATAAAAAGTATGCAGAACAGAAATAAAATGCTAGAAATAACAGAATAACAGCAATATAACCAGAACAATCACCACAATAGCACTAAAATGATATAAGAATAACAACAGAAATAACACTTTGATTCTGAAAGCAATGTTCACGGGCCTCTTCGAGGGGACAACCTCTAGTTGAGCAGAGCTCTATTACAATAATATCCAAGCTAGGGTTCCCATACCCTCGACTCCTATTTATACTAAATATGTTTATCAAAAGAAGCATCTAGAGGAAGATCCTTCTAGAAGCGAAAGCTTCTATTAGGTCTTCTTACATTCAACTTATTCTATTTTATTGAAAGGCCTTATTCATATTGACCTTTATTACATCCGAATATATTGTTCTACCTATGTGTGGGTTAGGACCCTAACACTCTTTATGACATTTGGGTGTTTTGGTGCACAACAATTGGTTTCAAAGTAGAGGATTAGAAGTGTGGCTTACAAATTGGAGTTTCCTCCATCTTCTCGTGTACATCTAATCTTTCTTGTCTCTTGCTTAAAGAAGGTAATCAATGACAAAAGCTAAGTTCAGACTATTTAACCATAGATTAATGAAGGGGAAATCATACTAGAACCAAAAACAATCATTGAAACAACGATCAAGCAACTGCAAAATCGAGAAATTACCGAGTACCTCATCAACTAAAAGAACCTACTAGTAGAAGAGGAGACATGGGAAGATGAGTTCTTCATGCAGAAACATCCACAACTAATCAAGTGTTGAGGGAAACACTTGTTTGAAGGGGAGGGGCATGTTAAGCCCTAGATATTGAGTTATTTCATTTCTATTATTATATTAGTGTTATCCTTATTGGACAGTTAGACCCTTTAATTGTAATTGTACCCTTTGTCTCTTATATATACCAACGAGACCTAGTTTTAGAAAGAATCACATCTTGTACATTTGTTATATTGTAAAAGGAGGTTGCCCCCTTGAAAAGGAATCTCATTCATTCTTCTATGTCATTCTTGAGGGATGGAATTACTTCTCTTTCTCTTTTTATGCTACTTGAGTGTTTCGGTGCATAACAAAAAAATTTACCTAATAAAACTAGGACGCTTAGTACCCACACATTGATGAGTGAAGTACACGAATTCCCACTTAGCCTATTGTCCTTTGAGCTCAAGAATGTTAGGCGTAGAAGAGCACTAAACCAATCCAAAATGTTATCATTCAACATGTTATCATCCATTATGAATCTTTGAAGTTTACACAGATTAAAGAGTTCATAGAGGATAGAGATTTGAGACTATAGATCTTTGTGAGTGTGACGAATAATGGATCTTTTGAAAAGGTCGATGATAAGGTCTAGTCTGAAACAAAAAATGTAGCATGAGCAGGAGGAGAAGGGTTGTAATCAACAATAAGCAGCTCAGTTATGGTGTTTTCATGGCAGACAAATGTTAGAGATGGAGAAAGAAGAAGCCCACAAAACCCTATTGTATTTCTCACACCATCTAATGCCTTGGGAAACTCCAAAAGCCTTTAAATTCTAAATAAATTTTTAATCTGAGATAACTATAATTGTTGGGAATATGGAATGAAGAACACTATCAACACAACCCATGTCGAATGGAAGAGTGGACTCCTCATAAATTTTGGCATTGACATGGAAAATACAATGTTGAACTTATAATACTTTGATAAAAAGCAATCATAGAAAGAAGTTGTTATTCATTCATGAACAACCCATTTATTCAAATAACCATGAATATTTGGCATCCCATTCTCATAGACCCAAATGGAACATGTGTTATCTATTATAAAAAATCGATGTCCCTTGCATGTACAAAATTCAAACTAAATTGTTGTTCGCTGGTAATGCACTAAAAACACTTCGCCTATTAATTAATTAACCCCATTGAAAAGTATTTGTGGAAATAAAATGTTATGTAAAATGTTACACTGGTTTGGAAGACAACTTCCATTAAATCCCATTTTGCACAAAAGTAGGGTATTACAAGTGCCTTATCAAGTGAACCATCTGTAATACCCAATTCCTCCATAGTCCTTCAGGTGCATGCCACTAACCTACCAAATCAGCCCTTTCTTCAAATTGCATTGCTTTCCACATACCAACAACCTCATAAAAAATGTATGTGATCCTTAGATGTGTAATAAAGGTTATGGACCTCTTCATTGTAAAATGGACTAATATATTGAGGGAGAAATGGTCTAATGTGTTGTTTTGCATCCCCATTTGAAAAACACGTGAAAAAACACTAGATTGATGGATTTAACTTCTTGCAAAAGAACTTTCTAGCTAAAGACTCTAGTGGTTGCATTTTGGCACATGCACCAAGAATAGGGAAGTTATTCCTTATGATTTTCTTTATTCAAATTTTTTTGTCTAGACCACTAATTGTAGCACCCAAAATCATTTTGGGTTCATGGATGAAAGGATTTTAAAAAAGTGGATTGAAGGAGATCCTTGTTTATAACCTATATGATGTAACAAATAAAGCAGAAACGTCCTCAAACTAATGGGCTATGATGGTTCTTTTCCCACATAGTTGTGATAATAGTAAATGCACATTGTACACATACTATGTTGAAGAACCCCACAGTAACAATACTTGATGTTGAAGTTGAGAGAGTAAGAACAATTATGTCTTTGAAATTCCTTTTAGTCTCCCTCTTTACAAGTTTTTCACTCTACAATACATAATTGTTCTTGATTTTTCATTATTTCAATCCAATTCTTGGTAGCATGTATAGGATTCTATTATCACCCACCTTGAATTATGTATCTACATATGCCATAAGAATCTAGGGCAATGTATAAAGATTGAATATAATGCTTGATCATTTGGATAAAAACACATCAAAGAGTATGGTGAATGTGATGAGATGACTATTACTCAATTCATGACTCATAATATACAATCTTGTGGAGTATATTAAAAACAGTACGATAAAGGATAAATGGTGTGGTAGGAGATGGAGGAGGTCAAAACAATTGGAGGAGAAAAAAGGAGCTTCACCATTTCAAATATGTTGAGGGACCAACATGTTTATGAGGACAGTTTCTCTCTTGAAGAGAGGAAGTTACAAATACAAAGCTTGAGTTCCCTTAATTACAAGCTTCCTAAATGACCTTTCAGATTATAAAGTAGGAATTTTAATTCCAAGTATTGCCTATATAAATTTTAAGCTCCTGCTTATCTGTATTTATGAACTAGTATGTTTATACTTGGTTAGTATTGTTACAAAGAAAGGTTTTATTAACAAATGACAACCTCTGCAACTAACATCTACAAAGAAATGTTTTTAACAACCACTGCAACTAACATCCACAACTATCACAATGGTTAGGCTTCTAGATTGCCTAATGCTCTCTCAATCTAGTCAACTATCTAGAGTAAAGGTTAACTGAATTGTTAAGTCACCAATTCGAGTTGAAGTCAACATGGAAAACAAATCAACCTATAAGTATCAATGTTGACTTGAGATAGATCACATCATCTCCTTTAAAACGATGTGGACTTAATCCAATCAATGAAAACTTCTAGTTCTGAGCATTTGATTTTTCCATACAAGTGAGTTCATATGATTACCATATCGATGAAACCCTCTGACACCAATTGATGACAAACTCAACTGATCACTTGGGATTTGGCAAATAAATCCTTGTATTAAAAAAAACTAGTTAATTGGAACTCTCCCATTTAAACAACATTGATATGATAATATCAAGTTTACATTCTTTGTGGAAAAAAGTGGAATACGCCTAATGCCATTCTCAATAACTTGTTAAACTGAAAGTTCATAAAGTAATTATTGGACACTTCACAACCTATTTTATGCCATTGAGACCATCTGAAAAAAGTTGCATCTCCTTCAAATCTCAAGATACGACTAAATTCTCTTATAATGACATAACCCAAAGACTTGAATCCCACTATATGACTTCGTAAATTGATATTTATTAAGTTTCGAATAATACGCTATTACTTCTATCCCATATCCATGACTACATATAAATTCTTCTTCATGCACCTAGAGTGAACCATTAGAACAATCCTTTGTAGAGCATTTCAACATTAGGTAGGTAACCTCTGTTTTCTTGTAATTAGTGCACATTTAACCTGTTAAATTTAAATGAACTTTCACCTTGTTGCTCCACACTATAAAACTTCGTAATCAAATTGGGAGGATTTCAAAATTTTGCACTTCTCCTAATATGGTATTGAAAACGCTACCTTGGATTTCAAAATTTTGCATTTCTCCTAATATCGTCTTAAAACGCTTCCTTGATTACCATAGTGCAAACAAGAAAAACTCTTTGTTGGAGATAATATAAATGAAAAAGCTTTCTTCCCTTATTCATACAAGAGTCAATATTGTAGTCGTTACACCTATAGCTGTTGAATTTATCAGTGGGAGACTTTATGTCCTAAAATCTCAAACATCACTCGATCATGATTCAATGCAACTCGATCATGATTAGGCATCCTGAATCAATTTTAAAATGTGCTTAAGGATGACATATGGTGTTAGATAACTGGATGTGTCCCTTTCCTCATTATTAGCATTATAGAATGTTACAAGGCACATTCATTAACAACACCTACACTTTCTGTAAATGTGCGCACATAGATTAAGGGTTAGTACAGCTCAATCAACTCTTTAATTAAATCATAAAATATATAGTGACTTGCTACAACATTTTGACAGTTAAGAAAATATCTTGTAAGAAGACTTTGTAAATCCATTACAAGTTTCAAACTAAGAAACATTTTGTTTATCAAGTGCATAATACCAAATGTCCAATATCTGATCTAAAAAAAGTGCCCCAAAATTTGCCAACAGTCCCAGAACTGCCAACAAGTTTGTCTCAAATTTCACACAATTTTATTGAGAAAACTTCTCGAAACTGCTGAACAGAACTTTACAGGGATTGCTAAAAATTGTCCAAGGTATATCAAAAGGCCCTTAAAAAAAAATTAAATTTCCCCAAACGATACCACTTCAGTCAACAGAGACAACTATGCTATCATGAAAGGGTCAAGCATCATCCTTGGTTTTTCGAGAATCAAAATGCCATGTGATATCATTAAAATGAATTATTATTTCTCTTGCTTGGATTCCAGGCTATTTTCTCCAATAAAACATTTTAGAGCTTTCCCTAGTTTCTCCAAACAAAAGCTGAAAATTAAGTAATCAATTAGCAAGCTTGCTTTTGTGCACTACTACTAAAGAGAGGGAACTGTATATTTAGAGTCAGTAAAATTTAACACATTTGCTGCATCCATTTTGAAACAGTATACCATAACAAGGTACAAGGACATTCTATTTTTTATTTCTTAATTGTGCATTACCAGATTTCATAGTATTTGAAAAGAAAGAATTGTATAATTACATTTTGCAAGTTCTAACACATTTACATAAACCATTTTGAAGCAGCATACTAGAACAAGATGGAGAAACAGAGCCAGTGTCAGTTGCAAGACTCTATATTATCTTTGCATGATGAAAACGAATGAAGATAGCACAAGGAACAGGATAAGTGATGATACAAACAAGTATAATTTTTTTGTCAAATGATTAGGACTCGAGGTAATCTAAAGTTTAAACATCATGTACAAAAGTATAGTTCACATGAAATACCAATTTCATTGGAAGTTAATGCTATTTTTTTGCCTCGGGGCCACTTCATGCACGCCAAATTTTATATGCAATCTGGCATTCAATTAAGTCAGGACTAGTTAGTATTTTTTGTTAGGACAGTCTTGACTCTTTGAGCTTTTACCGATAGTCTGTTTAAAAGATGATGTATTATTGTATTTCAGTTTGATTTAGATATTGATGCTTTCGTTTTATATAAAGCATCAATGTCCAAATAAAAATGAAATACAATAATACATCATCATTTAAACAAACTAAGTTGCATATTGCCCTAAGTTGCATGGCGTATTGGGATGTCTCTGGTACAGGTAGGGACCTCTAAAAATAGGATATATAAGTTGCATGGCGTATTGGGTATGGGAATGTCTTTTGGAGGTCCCTACCTGTACCAGAGACATCCCCATACCCAATACGCCATGCAACTTATATATCCTATTTTTGGAGGTCCCTACCTGTACCAGAGACATCCCCATACCCAATACGCCATGCAACTTAGGGCAATACGCAATAGAAAAGAGAAAATCTGGTAAATAATGCATCTCTTGTAATTTAGGCACGTAGACTTGGTAAGTTGACTTTTTACATGACAAGTGCTGTTAAATTTTTTTACCAAATATGCCTCTTTTTGTGGTTGAAAACCCATATTATGAGCACAATCCTTTAGGCTTTAAACCATACAGTAGTAAAATGAATAATGAAGTATGAGTTGAGGTGATGGATATGGAGCTCATATAGGCATGGTAGAGAGTCAGATTAAATGAAAGCCCATGTTAAAGAAAGTTATCAGCCCATTCAAAAGCAGAGTGTCTAGCTTTCCTCTAAACAAGTTCTTTAGAATAAGACACAAAAGATAATGGACATGACATTCCAATAAAAAATCCATTGTATGAGGAACTATTTTGAACGGTTCTTTCATCCTTCTGCAAGAACAATCAAGAAAATGATGCACCTGGTTCAAGTTTCTAGGTAGCTTTATTGAGAATTTTAGATATGGAGTTGAGGAAAAGTTATGCAGGTTTGAACTTTGAAGGGTTGCTGCTGCCTGAACCTATAAGTGACTGTAATAGGGGAACGAAGAGTTTCCCTGATCCACTTAGCCATCATCTCTAATAGCTGTCTAATATCCACTTACTATCTCAGTGATAAGACTGCTCCTAAAACTCAAAAAAGTATTTTAAGTCTGAAATTGGTCCACAGAGCCATACGGTGTTTTGAAAAAAAAAATTAAAAGTGCATGAAAACAGCGTTTTTTATGACCGTATTTTTCAATGTTGGTTGCAGAATTTTAATTATAAATGTTATAAATCCAAGGCCTGAAATCCATCCCCTTCCAACAATGACCAGAATCCAAAATTTCATTTTTTGGCAGTAACAGGACCTTTTCGGGGCACTTTCGGTAAATTAATTCCTAAATCCTTCTTAGAAAACAAATTGGAGTATGAAAACACCAGATTAGCTAGTCACGATGGAATTGCCTGTGACTAAATATTTTCATAAACCTATGGCTATGAAAAGAGCTAATAAGCTGGTCAGAGGTTCCAATCACATTGTCATAAACCTATTGTACCTTGCTTTGCAGGGACTTTTCTCTGGCAATTTGCGATCCAGTCTCCTAATCGATTCCTACCACATGCACTTCATTTGATATAAGGGCTTGTCTTCACTGCCTGCTGCCTTCCTGTCTGCTTAAATACTAGGGTCAACAGCCAAGGGATTTTCTTGTAAATAGATCAATCTGGGATCAAATGATGGTTTCACAAAATCCCCAATGAGTTGTGGAAAGCGTTAAGGCCACATCGAATTTATTTTATTCTCCTTTTATTGAATCAAACCCCAATCGGATTCATTGACAACCTGGTAATTCATTCATTTCTAGACCGAAGGATTCGCGTCTTTTCAATACCTCTGCTCTGAATCGTGATAGCTTCATGCTAACCTGTTATTCGACACTGATCCCCCGACGCATGAGCAAACCCTTGCTCATTCCCTTACGCCTGATCCAACACTATCTCCTTTCCAATCTAATTTTCCCTCTCTTGATCTGATCCATCCCTTAACAATTATTCATCCAGGCTCTCCTTCAACCTCCACCCGCTCCCTGATTTCTTAATACAATTTATAGTAATCCTATCAGGCCCCGCCTCTATGCAACCAATCGATGCAACCCTTAGTCTATAATGCGCCCTCGACTTCTTCCATGGATTCTTCAACAAATTCTCAACCTATCAAACCCTAGTCTATAATGCGCCCTCGACTTCTTCCATTGATTCTTCAACAAATTCTCAACCTATCAAACCCTCCCCTTCATTATCCTCCAATCACCCCAACTCTCAACAATCTCGATAAAGTTTTACAAGTTACGCTGGATCGGTGATACCCCATTCCAATTATAGCGTTAACCAAGCCCTATCAACACAATATTTAAATCCGGGCAGACCATGGCTTCCACCCAAACCACTTTTAATTCATTTTTCTAAATGTGTTTTCATAATATTACTAATAATCTATTTAGGTTACGCTCAAGCATTCAAGCCAAACACTAAATTGGTGTATGGGACTCCCTTGTTTGTAGGACAAGGGACCCCCTCCATGGAGCGATTCGATTACTAAAGTCTATGGAGGTATACATACCCTACCCCCTCTAATCTTGAGCTTAAGTTGAACACTACACACATTCTCGATATAAAACCATACTTTTATTATTGGTGATTGGCTCAAAGAGTGGAATGTCACGGAGCCTATACAAAATGGAGAAAGGGAACCTTTTTACATGACATTTTGATTCTTCAATCTCACCCCTCTAGTCCAAGAATTACGCAGAGAAAGATTCAGAGGAATAAAATTTACTTGCTTACCTCTAGAAGAAGAAACCCTAGAAGATTTTGAATGACAAAATGATCCATTACTGGACATAAGATACCCCTTCAAAGATGAGAGAACATTTTTTAATTTAGGGAAGGCATCCATGGTGGGATCCACCAAATGTAGCCCAGTTGAATTGTTCGTTGGTGACCTAGGCAAAGAAAAACCACCCTCATAATTGGAATGTATGGGATGTCTTTACTCAACCGCGTCTAGTTATCAATCTTAGAAAAAATCGTTGACAATAGCACACTCCTATCCTTTGAAGCTAGGAAATCCAACTTTGCCAATAACCTCTGTGAACTACTCTAAAATCGAGACACAAGGATCAACCATAGAAATGTTGCAAACCATATTCACCATTTCACCCATCTCTACATAAGGGTCCTCCTAGTTCGATAATGATTCAACCCCACCATGAGGGGGAAATTGATAACAACCTAACTGACTAGAAAGCGAAGAAATGAATTGTAGATGTGCATTGCTTTGGGAGAGATCACTGCTTTGGGAGAGATCACCAAGGCTATCCAACTTTAGAACATAAATTCTTGGAATAAGAAAATTAAATCTGATTTCCAACAAGGCCACGAATGCATTAGGGATAACACCCTCCTCCTCGCATGGAAAAATAGAAGCTTGGACTTCCTCGTGGTGTTGAGCAACCAAATTCTCAACAAGAGCAAAGGCATCACCGGGTCCTTCTTTAAAAGTAACACCCAAATATATGTTCCTTCATTGTCTTCATTTTAAAAGTAACATTGCATTGGATGTGCAATGTCAACATTTGAAATATGATATCAATTCCATCAGTACAAAATGATTATTGCTAGATTTCATGCCAAAAATGGTGGTTTCTCTTCCTTTTATTTTGAGAGGCCAAAACAAAGTCAATTTGTAGCATGTTAGACTATGAAATTTGTAACATCCTCACTATAATCCCCATTTTAAGTAATGCTTGATGTAGATATAATGTGTGGCTACGACAAAGCGATGTATATGTGAACTGTATTTCTGAATTTTAATAATAAAATGTGATGCCAGTTGTTGGGGGACATGGACAGAGATGGGGGTTGAATTAATCCACAAGTGAGGGGAGGGTCTAAGAGAATGTCTAAGAGAGGGGTCCAAGGGGGAATTACCCATGTCTATTAATTCAACCCACTTCCTAAAATTACTATTGGTATATGAATCTTCTAATTTGTTGTTGAGTGTTCCCAAAGCCAATTAATTGAATGCATGTAAGAGGGTGGTTGTGAGGAGTCACATCCCATAGTTATTGGGAGCGTGGGGGTTGAGTACAATCAGCTTGAGGAAGTGTGTAAGTCAAAAAGCAAGCCAAAGGAGAAAAAATTGTATGGGCAATTACAACAATTTTAGGCAGTCATGTTTTTGCATGAACAACAAGCAGAGAGCAGGGAAGAAGAGTTTTTGAGTTGGAGCAACCTTGGAGGATGAATTTTGGAGCGTATTTGGAGCAAAAAACTAAAGAGCTAGGTTTTCAGGCCTGAAGAGTGAACTCTTGTATGAATTTCACTGTAACAACGAGTGATTGTTGTTGTTTTCCTAGCAATGAGCTCCCTTTAGTTTCCCAGTAGTGAGATTCTTGGTTACATGTGTCAGAGAGACCCTGATAAATGAATGGGACGCTTGATGGACTTAGAGCAGTGAAGGGGTACATTCCTTGGGTTGGTCAGGTTGAGAGGAAGACAGCTGGTGGAAAATCGGGATAGTTGTAGGAGAATACTAGTGGGTTGTGGGATTTTCTGAGCTGTGAGTAGACAGTGAGAGACCACTCTCTTTTGTGGATTGCTAGCCCCAACTTGAGAGTGACTTGTTGTTGAGATTTAGAACAACAAGTTTATGGTTGGGTGGAATGTTCATCCCAAGGAGTTGGTTGCATAACTTATTTAAAAGATAAGTGTTTAATTTGTTTTGTATGTTATATTTATGAGTTTAAATGTTGTTCATGAACTCTGTGTATGAGATCTATTTATGTGTTGCTATGTTGAGTTATTTAAATTGCATTCATATCATTTTTAGCGTGTTGTAGAGGCATTTAATTATGATATCAGATAGTAGTTAAATTTGTGTGTAATTCATAGTTGGTAAGCTACAAGATTTAGTTAACAAAGAAGATTTTGTTTTTATGTGTTTTTTGCATAGTAATGATCCTTGGTTCAGTTGGGGATCATTACAAAATTTCTTGCTCTAGCACTATCATAATAAAACATTTCTTTAATTTTTTTTCTCAAAGAACGTCTTGTTGGATTGTCAATCTTATTTGTCTCTTAGAACTAAAGTAGTAATTAGCAACGTAGAAAACCCATTGGTCCACTACATCCAATTGTAGTTTATTCTCTTTTGCTCTAGAGAACTTGGTAGAAGGAACATGAGTTGTAGTCTCAATTGTAGATGCATCTTTTGTAGGTAGTTATTATAGATCAAAATAATAAATATCAATCGAATGACCCATAGTGGATTGAAATGATAGTGAAATGGCATATAACTAGGTGTCCTTTCTAAAACCCCTAAAAACCCTAGAGTAGTGAACTTAGTCTCTAAGATTAGAATCCGTAGTCTTGGCCTTAAAATAAACAAAAGCCCACTAAATTCAATGAATCTTGGATCAAAACCCCTTTTCCTAGCCAAAACTAGCCAGAGAAAAAACTAAAAACTCTCTCTCTCAACACTCAATGAATTTCTTAGACTGACATATCTACAAGCTTAGTACCCAAAATAACTTGAGGTACATATCCACTTCTTACTACATAATCATGGATCTACTTACATTGTACTAGAGCCAATAACTCAACACACATAAGAAGCACACTAGCCATGGTAATTAAGTTAGATTTAATGCATTGGGCTCGCATTTCATTGAAGAATGTTAAGGTTTCATGGGGGTGGCCATTCTAGGAATAACTAGCAATATTAACATTCCATGATACATCATCTTGTTGAGGCACTCTTTCGAAGAATTTATGTGCAATTTTAGCACCCACATGCAATATAACTAACAATGATTGCAATCCATGACACGACATTTGGTCGAGGCATTCTTTCAAATAATTTATTAGCAATGTTAATGTTCTCACATGGCTAGACATAAGGAAGTTATGTATAAATGATCCGCCTAACCCACACACATAAATGATGCACCTAACCTACATGCATAATGCCCTTATGGCACATATAAAACATGTTTGAAAACTTTCACATGGTTTGTTTGAGAAAAAAAATTATGTTTATTTTCATGTCTAAAAAAATCAAATATTTGGGCCAAAGTAAGAATTACTAAGGAACATGGAAATATGTAGTTTGACAAGGGAGGAATGAAGATGATGTTCCATACCAATAGTCTTCATTCAAGAGGCATATGAACTAGTGTTTTAAAAGTATGTAACTAAGACCACCACACAAGCCACCCATAGGAATATTTGGCCTACAATTTCGATTGGTGGCCATTTTGAGGTTTGGAACAGTAGCAATGGTTCTTTGTGCTTAGGCCATGGTTAAATTCCAATATATGTGGTCTTAATCAATATCATTTATCTTTGGGCCTCATGAGCCATCTATGGGGCCTTAGGCCACCACATAGGCTCTACAAAGGTAATCTTTGTCATATGAATGAGATATGGTGACTATTTCAAGTTTGGCATGTCAGAGATAGTTTACATAGCCTAGGTCATCACCCAAGATGTAGCTATGATATTATGTGTGTGGGTGTGTGGGCTAGATGTGTGGTTAATTGCATAGGTTATATGTGTCTCTTATATATGTCTAATGCACCACTTTTGTGTATAGGTTAGTTGTATCTAAATGTGAGTTAGGTGTGTCACTTATGTGCATGATTTAGGTGCATAGGTTAGGTACATTGATTATTTGAGTGATCTTGAAGTGTGGGTTACAGGTGTGTGGGCTATGGTTTTATCATGATCTTCCTCATTCCATCATCTTTATAATTCAATATTTTACTTGGCCCCAATGCTACAATAAGAATATGAATGAAGAGATGCGACAATGTTGAAATTATGTGAGTGCACCATGGGTGTCTAAGTCATTAATGCAAGGACCAATTGTGTACATTGTAAGTAAGCCAATGAAGCCTAGTATGGGGTGGATATTGGCTAAACAAAGTAGGTGGTTTCTTAGAATGAGTGGCTATTAGCTAAAAAAGTGGGTGGTTTCTTAGAATGACTAAAGAGTGGTACCACCATGGCATTGGACCGTTGCTCAATCAAAAGTGTCATGCCTGACATACTTGATAAAGGAAATCACTTAAGGTGAAGTGTGTTTCTTAATGATGGATCCTCCATTGACTATGTCTAAGACCTTGAGACCCATACAAAGTTCTCAAAAGATCCTAATGGCACCCATAACCATACTTGAAGGCCAAGGATACTCTCAAGAGGTATCATGTGGTTGTTCAAGGCTTAGTTATTAGTGTTAGATGCCCATAAGCTTCCTTTAGGGCCTAAGGTGCGAGTTTTATCCCCTA